>CAUYLG010003796.1:0-37257 GCA_963573385.1 Cacajao melanocephalus
TTTTTTTTTTTTTAAAGATGGGGTTTCACCATGATGGCCAGGCTGGTCTTGAACTCCTGACCTCAGGTGATCCACCCACCTCAGCCTCCCAAAGTGCTACGATTACAGGCATAAGCCACCGCGCCTGGCCCATGTTTACCATCTTAATGGACAATGCCTAGCACATAGTTCCTGCCTGGCATATATGGTAGCAAACATTCAATAAATATTTATTAAATTTATTTTATTTATTTTGAGACAGGGTATCACTCTGTCCCCTTGACTGGAGTGCAGTGGCACTATCACACCTCACTGCAGCCTCAACTTCCCAGGCTCAAGAGATACTCCCACCTCAGCCATCCAAGCAGCTGAGACTACAAGGCACACACTGGCACACCTGCCAGACCAAAACAAAATCTTTTTGTAGAGACGGGATCTCACTATGTTGCACCTCAAGTTCCTGAGCTCAAGTGATATTCCTGCCTCAGCCCCCCAAAGTGCTGGGATTATAGGTGTGAGCTACTATGCCAGGCCAATATTCATTGAATTCATATTAAACTAAATAGTGGTATTGAAAGAGAAACAGGTTTGTGGGGAAAGCTGACAAGTTCAGTTTGGTTCATACTGAGTTTGTGTAACCTGCAAAATACTCAAGTGGATTTTCTGGTGGACAGTGGATCAGATGGAATCCCCAGAGAAAGATCTGGAGACATGGTCCTTAGAAGCATATGGAAGTCATTTGAGCTGGAGAGAGAATAAGACCACCCAGCGGGGGGCGTGCAGAGAGCACAGGGCACAGGATCTCAGACAGGCTTCTGTGGTTTAAGGAACAGGCAGAGGAAGGCCATTCATCACGCCACAGAGAAGGAACTGCTAGAAAGGTAAGAGGGACACCAGCAGAGTGTTTGTAGAAGAGAAAGGTCAACTGTGCTACCTGCTGCTGAGATGTCAGGCAACATAAGGACTGGAGAGTGTTCATGCAAGGTCGGGGGTGACTCTGTTGAGGAGTGACTTTGAAAAGGTGGGGGAGTGAGGGGAGAGGAAATAAAGATCCCCTATAGAGTGTAGGTAGCTCAAGAAGTTTGACAGTAAGAATAAAGAGAGAGGCTGGGCGCCGTGGCTCACGCCTGTAATCCCTACACTTTGGGAGGCCAAGGAGGGCAGATCACAAGGTCAAGAGTTCGAGACCATCCTGACCAACATGGTGAAACCCCGTCTCTACTAAAAGTATAAAAAATTAACTGGGCATGGTGCTGTGCACTGTAGTCCCAGCTACTCGAGAGGCTGAGGCAGGAGAATCACTTGAACCTGGGAGGCAGAGGTTGCAGTAAGGTGAGACGGCTCCATTGCCCTTCACCAGCCTGGCGACAGAGGAAGACTCCGTCTCAAAAAAAAAGAAGATGAAAGAGAGACAGCGAGAGACATATGGTGGTACCCGGAAAGCCTAGTAAGGGGAGGTTTATCTAAAGATGAGAAAGACTTGGATATGTTTAAAAATGGATGCAAAGGAGCCAACAAAAAGAAGCTGAAGTGCAAGAGACAGAGCTTCAGAGAAGGCAAAAAAGGGTGGATTCAATCACTGAACACCAAATAGGAATAAGTGAATAAATGGGTGAAGTTAGTCACTATTTTGGAAATGGGAAGGAAGATTTGAGGTGTAGCGTTCTCCATGTGCTGAAGTGAAGTAAACTAAGAAGGAAGATCACTGAGGCAGAAGCTCAGTACTAGCCACCTAGCCCTCAAGGGAAGAGAGCTGGCTCTCTGATATCACCAGTGGGGAGGAGCATTCCCTCCCTAACCCACTTCTGCAAACCCAAACAGAAAGCTTCACATTGTGCAGTGGAGAAGCTGAGAGAAGGGGAAAAGAGGAGTGGTCAGGTAAGGGGGAAGCAGAAGTGTGGGTTTTAAAGTGCTGGGAATCTAGAGAAGGTCAGTTCCCACCTTCCACCAGGGAGAAGCTGACATCAGTCCCCTATCCACATGCCATAGTATCTTGTATTACTTATCCATTGTCTCTGTTTCAATTATAATTATTAAGTTTATTGTGTCATTGGTTAAGATCTGTCTCTCCTTAAGCTCCAAAAGGGCTCATTCCCTTCTCTTATCTCCAGTGCCTGACGCTGCTCTTACACACAGGAGGCACTCAGTCAATCCTTGTTAAGAGCATGAACAGGCTGGGTGTGGTGACTCATGCCTGTAATCCCAGCATTTTTGGAGGCCGAGGCAGGTGGATCATGAGGTCAAGAGATCGAGACCATCCTGTCCAATGTGGTAAAACCGTGTCTCTACTAAAAATACAAAAATTAGCTGGGCATCATGGCCCACGCCTGTAGTCCCAGCTACTTGGGAGCCTGAGGCAGGAGAATCACTTGAACCTGGGAGGCGGAGGTTGCAGTGAGCCGAGATCACGCCATTTCACTCCAGCTTGGCAACAGAGCAAGATTCCGTCTCAAACAAACAAACAAACAAACAAAAAGAGACCATGAATGAATGAACCCGTACACTAAAGTATGCCCCACCCCAAGAGGCTTATGTATGTAGGTTAATATCAAGGCTTCTCAGCTCCCAAAATCGTGTCCTGGATCGGGAGGCTGATGATACTTCAACTCTGAACCCCTCTGTGTTTCTCACACTTTGTCTCTCTCTCTGATTCGGTCTTGCTATTTATTTGGCTTTCTGTTTCTCTGTCACCATGTCTCTGTGAGTCTGCACAGGAAGCATGCAGCTTTAGGTCTTAGGTGATTGGTAACGGAAACACTGATGCTTGTGTAAATTTAATAAAGGGTAACACACATTTTTGTCTTTGTCATTAACCTTATGTCTCCCTGTTTCTGTCTCACACCTGATTCTTTCTTCTTTTCTCCTTCCTGTGTCCAGCTCAAGACTCCCACCACCACCCTGGACCAACTCCTGCCCCTGGATCTTCTGATGGGCCCCACAAGGTACCTGGAGGAAAACGACCCACTTAGGTCACCTCCTATAATTTCCTGCCTTGTCGGCCATGCAGCCCTGCTGACCACATCCTCTCATGTTACATACTTCCTCACCAGACACCACCAGTTCTCAGCCCCTAAAACCTGCCACTGACCCTCACCAGGCTGTTTGTTCTACCCTCTCCTCCCACTCAAGGGCTCCATCCTCACCTCCCGAAACACTGCTCCTAGAACCATGTCTCTCTACCTGGAGACAACCAGGCCTGTTCCCTTCTGGGTCTCCAGTACCCCTTTTTCCCACAGGTGACAGTGCTGGCTACAATGCTGTCTGGCCGGTGGTGGCCAAGTTCCTGGGGGAGCCTAGGGCTGGGTCCCCGAAGCCCTCCTCGGGGATCCCAGCTCTGTGCCCTTTATGCCTTTACTTATACGGGGGCAGATGGTCGGCAGGTGTCTCTGGCTGAAGGGGACAGGTTCCAACTGCTTCGAAAGACCAACTCCGACTGGTGGTTGGCAAGGCGCATAGAAGCTCCCTCCACCTCTCGACCCATCTTCGTCCCAGCGGCCTATATGACAGAGGAATCCATCCCTTCCCAGAGCTCAGCTACCGACATCCCCAGTCAATTGGTCTGGACTCCTGGTGAGTAACTCCTAAACCCTCCTCCATCACCTTTCTATCTCCCCGGCTTCTGGGAATTGTTGGGAGGACCCCCCTCCCTCAAGCTTCTGCTAGCCGTCTTCTCTTGCTTCCCTTTGATCGGCCTACCTCCCACCCCCGCCGTGGCGTCCTCATCCCACTGCCTGTCCTCCTAGTTCCAAGGCTTCTAGGTCTCATATCATTTTCCCCAAGATGGGGGACCCAGTTACAACAACACCTCTGATCACCTGCCACCCACCCTCCTCTTTTCTGTTTCCAGGGCCAAAGTTGTTTCATGGTTCCCTGGAGGAGTTATCTCAGGCCCTCCCAAGCAGAGCTCAGACTAGTTCAGAGCAGCCTCCTCCACTTCCCCCCAAAATGTGTAGGAGCGTCAGCAGTGACAATTTGAGGCCCAGCCTTCTGAAGCCTTTCCAGGAAGGACCAAATGGAACATCCCTCTCCCAGGAAGACTTGCCCTCAGAAGCCAGTGCCAGCACAGTAAGTCACAGCTCTTCCAAGCTGGGCCCTGTTCTGGGCACAGGAGAGATAGCACTCCTGACTTCAAGGGACTCCCCTGGGGGTGACACACACAAAAACAAATAAGATAACCCTTGGTACTACTGATAAGTCTACAAAGGCAAGTTAATGTGGTGGTGAGTGGCTGGGGTGGAGCGAGGAGGCATCTGTGAGGTGACACATTCAGTTGACTCTGAACAAGGAGGAGAAAGAGGCAAAACCGGGTAGGAGGTGAGAAGTGACGGCAGGTAGCAAAGGCCCCAAGGGGACAGGGAACAGGGTGCAGTGGAGGCACTGAAGGCCAGCCCTGTGCTCTTCCTCCCTCCAGACTCCTAGCCCAGGGCAGGGTTTTCCTGTGTTCTGTTTGCCTGCTAGGTCACAGCATGTCCCCTCTGGAGATGTGACTTGCTCAATCCCTCCCTCTCTTTCTCAACAGTGGATGGAAAGGTGCCCCTCCTCCCTTCTGTAGACCCTTCTTTGTCTTCTTTTACCCTGCAGGATATGAGGGTGAAGCACTCCCTTCAGCATTCCCCCCCACACCCCCCACAAAAAGCCGGTTCCCCTTTCCTGTAGCCCTGGGGTGGGGGTGGGGTGGGGGAGGAGGGAAGTTGGCAACAGGAAGTGAGGAGAAGAGCAAAGAAAACTGTGAGAGAGAAAATTTTTAAAAAGCAGCTGGGGACTGGGGTTTCTCCCCCAGTACCTGGGTCACCTCAGCCCGGAGCTGGAGGTGAGAAGATGGTGGGGGAGAAAGAGGAGCTGGGAAGGCTGAGAGAAGCGTGGGGAAGGCAGCAGGCAGAATGACCACCTCCTTCTTCCCCCTTTTCTGGCAGGCAGGCCCCCAGCCCCTCATGTCAGAGCCCCCTGTGTACTGTAACCTGGTGGACCTTCGCTGCTGTCCCCGGTCCCCACCCCCAGGCCCTGCATGCCCCCTGCTGCAGAGGCTGGATGCCTGGGAGCAGCACCTGGACCCCAACTCTGGACGCTGCTTCTACATAAATTCACTGACTGGCTGCAAGTCCTGGAAGCCCCCACGGCGCAGTCGTGGCCAGACGGTGAGACCTTACCTCCTGTTTCTCCACTGTCCCCTCAAGCTCCTCCTCCCCCTACTGAACCTCGAGGTAGTGGGTTTTCTCTCTGGGGCTCTCGGAAGATCAGAAGAATCAGCCAAGTGTAGGAAGGGTGTGGAGAGGGGGTAGAGGTGGCATCTGGATATAGCTTTATTTCCTCCTCTCCTGACCCAGAACCCTGGCTCCATGGAGGGGACACAGACCCGGAAGAGGGACAATGATGTCCTGCAACCTCAGACAAAGGGCTTAGGATCTGACACAGGGGCCCCAGAACCGATTGACCCACAGGTGAGATCCCTCCCATCTCCCAGTCACATGCAGAAAAAGCCAGCTCGTTATGACTTTCTTTTTTATGTAAGACATTCTCCATTCCCCACCACACCCCCTGCCTCTCACGGGCATCCCACCCCTCCTCCTCCTTCAGCCAGGGATCCTTGACTCCAGGGTTTCCCCACCCGTTTCTCCAATCCTCTCCCCCAGGGTTCCCTCGGCCTCAGCCAACGCACCTTGCAGCTTGACCCTCCAGCCTTGCAGCCCTCTCGACCTCTGCCGCAGCTCCTGGACGACCCCCATGTGAATCTCCCATTTCTTTGTGAATGACAAGATCCTCCCTGCCCCACCCCCCAATTCCTTCCTGCTCCTCAAAAACATCTTCCTCTTTCTGAATATCCTCTTACCCAGCCCTCCCCCAGCAACTTTAAGGCACTTCATTCCTGGGAGACCCCCTAGGGAAAGCTGTGGCCACTGTGGAGGGCGCCGGGTGACTTACAGATACCATTCCCTCCACTTCCCAGGAGGTGGAAAAGTCCGGCCTACTCAATATGACCAAGATTGCCCAAGGGGGGCGCAAGCTCAGGTGAGAATCCAGAATCCAGCTAGGCCCTGGGCTGTCGACTCCCTAGGGCAGAACAAGGTGTTGGAAGAGCACCCTCCCCGTACCATTCTAGAATGACCTTTTAGCCACCACTACCTCCCCCCTCCACCCCCGCAGGAAGAACTGGGGCCCGTCTTGGGTGGTGTTAGCGGGTAACAGCCTGGTGTTCTACCGAGAGCCACCGCCGATGGCGCCCTCCTCGGGCTGGGTGAGTGTGAGCGAGGGGCGCAGGAGGGGTTAGGGCCCTGCCTCCTGCCAATGTTGGGGGCGGCGGCGGGGAGGGCGGTGGAGAGGAAGGTAAAGAAGCGAGGCAGCCTCCCACTTCCTCGCAGCCCACTGGGGAGAGGGAAGCAGTGAAGGAAACAACACCGTGGCCTCAGTTTCCTCCCTCATTGTCAGGGGCCACCGGGTAGCCGGCCCGAAAGTAGCGTGGACCTGCGCGGTGCGGCTCTGGCTCACGGCCGCCACCTGTCCAGCCGCCGCAACGTCCTGCACGTGAGCGCCCTCCCGCGAGTGCCCAAGGCTCTACCCGACCCGAGGGCGCCCGTATCTCCCGCGCGGGCCTCCCGCTCATCCTCCCTACTTTTTATCCTCTTCCTCGTTGACCCAAGCCTTTCCCCGCCTGGCCCTCAGATCCGCACGGTCCCTGGCCATGAGTTCCTTCTGCAGTCCGACCAAGAGACCGAGCTGCGAGCCTGGCACCGCGCGCTGCGGGCGGTCATCGAGCGGCTGGTTAGATGGGTGGGGGCCCGGAGAGAGGCTCGGGCCGGCCGGGGCAGAGGGAGTGTGGTAGGAGTCAGGGGCGGAGGGGACAGGGTGGGCTCCGTGGAGAGCTCTGGCCTGGGGCGGGGCTGGGACGTGGGACTCCAGCAGTGGATCAGTCTCCCTGCGTCCAGCTAGGGGGGCAGATTTCTCTCTTCTTTCACTTTCGACACGTCCCGCCCCGTCCCGGGTCTAGGATCGGGAGAACCCCCTGGAGCTGCGTCTGTCGGGCTCCGGACCCGCGGAGCTGGCGGAGCTGAGCGCCGGGGAGGACGAAGAAGAGGAGTCGGAGCCGGAGCCGGTGTCCAAGCCGCTGCTGCGTCTCAGCGGCCGCCGGAGCTCCAGTGAGTGACGGGCCGGGGCGGGGCGGGGCGGGGCAGAGGAGCCGAGAGTGCCGCGAGGCTCCCACGCGTTCACGCCCTGCTCCACTTGCCTCCTGCAGGTCGGCGACCCGAAGGCGTAGAGCAGAACCGTGTGCGCAACAAACTGAAGAGGCTCATCGCGAAGAGACCGCCCTTGCAAAGCCTGCAGGAGCGGGGTTTGCTCCGAGGTGAGGGGGCTGGGCCAGGTTCATGGATAACAAAACTCCAGCGGGGCTCAGAGTAGAGCTTCCCAGAACTAGACCACAGCCTTCTGTGACTGCTACTTTCCCCACTACTACAGATTGTTTAGGGGAAAAGCCAGGGAGATGTGTGCCCCCTTGCCAGATTGTTTGAAGCAGGGGATGGGGGGCGGGGAAATGGAGTATATTTCCTTGCCCAGGTCTGGCACAGGCAGGCAGAAGGACCAGCCTCACTTGAGGATAAAGACCTACGCTGAGAAGAGCTCCCTTAAGTGACGCTGGCTTCCCGCCTCACTCTGTGCCTCCCCAGACCAGGTGTTCGGCTGCCAGTTGGAATCACTCTGCCAGCGGGAAGGGGACACGGTGCCCAGCTTTGTGCGGCTCTGCATTGCTGCTGTGGATAAAAGAGGTCACTTTCCCAGAGATCCCAGAATCCTCTTCCAACAGGCTAAGGCCTAGAATTTTCTGCTTCCCCCATTCTACTTAGTCTTCCTACTGCCCTTTTTCTCTCCACCCTTATATCCCTCACCACACACACTTTCAAGCAGCAGTCCTCATCAAATCCTTCCTCATCTCCCAGGTCTAGAGGTGGATGGCATTTATCGGGTGAGTGGGAACTTGGCAGTGGTCCAGAAACTTCGCTTTCTGGTGGACAGAGGTGAGAAGGCTTGTGGGCCAGTGGTTGTTCTAAAAATGTCTTGCCTGAGAATCATGGGTGTTTCTGCATGATGAAGCTGGCGGAACAGGGAGGCCTTCAGGATGGAAGTGCGTGTCTTAGCTCCTGCTCTCTCCTGGTTCATGTTGCAGAGCGTGCGGTCACCTCCGATGGGAGGTATCTGTTCCCAGAACAGCCAGGACAAGGTACTTACATGGAAGACCCCTTAGACCCCTAAGATTTCCCCATACCGTCTTTGCTTCCCATGGATACCCCCATGTACCTCTCCTAGGAGGGTTGTCCGCATCCCCACCTTAGCTACCTTGCCCCACTGCAGACCCACTAGGCATTCCTATAGTCTGCGTTGACTGGATTTCTCCAGAACTTTTAATCTCTCGGTCTCTACATCTTTCTGGCCCTTCATGAGCCCTGAAGCCCCTGTGTCTCCTTCTCCCTCCAGAAGGTCGGTTAGATTTGGACAGTGCTGAGTGGGATGACATTCATGTGGTCACCGGAGCCCTGAAGCTTTTTCTCCGGGAGCTGCCCCAGCCTCTGGTGCCCCCACTGCTGCTGCCCCATTTCCGAGCTGCCCTTGGTAAGAGTTGGAGCTTTGGAAATAACCCTTGATATGGGGGACACGAGTGGTAAATAGTAGAATAGAGGTTCCCTTACACTCTTCTCTCCCATTCTGACCTCAGAGATGGAAAATACCATTCAACTCAGGTGCCTACTCCAGTTTCTTTTTTGTGAATGTTTAGAGGGCCGAGTTCAAAAGAATTGTGAGGCTATAGTTGGGCTATATGAAAAAATGCTGTGCCAGATTAATGATGTCTTCCATGGCTATGGGAAAGAGCAGTGAATTTAGCCACCATGTCGTAGCACCTTCCCTAACCTCACTACTATGCCTTCCCATCACTCTCTCTTTCTAGCACTCTCCGAATCAGAGCAGTGCCTCTCTCAAATACAAGAATTAATAGGCTCAATGCCAAAGCCCAACCACGACACTCTGCGGTATCTCCTGGAGCATTTATGCAGGTCAGGAAGACTGAACCTCTTTGTTTATGCTGGGGAAAGGTGGAGTGGGGGATGCCACGGGGACTCTGTGCAGGTGGAGTGAAAGTAGGGAAGCAGTTGTTTACTGGGCAGGTGAGGAGACAGGCAACCTCTGTGCAGGAACATATTACCAGGGTCAAAGCCTTTATTTATTTATTTATTTTTGAGATGGAGTCTCGCTCTGTTACCCAGGCTGGAGTGCAATTATGCAATTCTGTCTCACTGCAACCTCTGCCTCCTGGGTTCAAGCAATTCTCCTGCTTCAGCCTCCCGAGTAGCTGGGACTACAGGCGCCTGACACCATGCCCAGCTAATTTTGTATTGTTAGTACAGACCGAGTTTCACCATGTTGGCCAGGTGGGTCTCGAACTCCTGACCTCAAGTAATCCACCCTCCTTAGCTTCCCAAAGTGCTGGGATTACAGGCATAAGCCACCACACGTGGCTAGGGTCAAAGCCTTTAGGTCAGCATCAAGTGGGAAAATGGTATCAAGATGCTATGAGAGAAGTAAGGGAAATCCTGCCTCTCACTTCCCTCTGCCTCTTCGTCTCATTGGGGCATTGCTGATGGCTTCTTTGGTTGAACTGGGCCTAGGCAGTGACTTCTGAGAGGGGATGGCCATTTGAATTAAAGCCTCCCAAACTGTGAGCAGATAGAACTCTTGGGGTGGTACCTGAAGGTGGAAGAGGCAGTTGTATATTCAGGTTGTATCCTGAAGGTTTCTCCATGGGTCCATTTTCATTCCCCTAGCAGCTCCTTGTTTTTTTGTCACCACATGGAGGGATCCCAGGGTGAACTCTTCCCTGCTCAGACCTTTGAAGGGTTAGATTGCTATGAAGTGCCAAGCTGCTGCCATATATCCCCCTCCTTGGCCTTTGCCCACAGGGTGATAGCACACTCAGATAAGAATCGCATGACACCCCACAACCTGGGAATTGTGTTTGGACCAACCCTGTTTCGGCCAGAGCAGGAGACATCTGACCCAGCAGCCCATGCTCTCTACCCAGGGCAGCTGGTCCAGCTGATGCTCACCAACTTCACCAGCCTCTTCCCCTGACCCAGGCAAGGAAGAAGAGAAAACATGTTTCCAATCATCTCAGGTGGTGGGAGGCTGGTGTTCTGTTTTGAGGACATCCCTTTAAATCTCCCAAATGACTGTCTCCATCTTCATCTTTATGAGTGTGACTTGAGGGGTTGGGATGGGTGAGGGAGCTTCTCTAAAGAGGAAAGTGAGTGTTTTCACCCCTGCTTCTCTTCTTATTCCCTGTTATCATTCCTCCCCAACATAATAACACATAAAGCAGCATTTTTCTGATGCAGTTCCTTTATTATCAGGAAACAGTGTCATTATCAAATTTCTCCTCAAAACATGTACGACTATACACAGCCCCCAAGCCCATACCTCCCATCCCTGGGGCATCTTGTGCAGGGGACTGCAGCTCCTCCAATTTTTCTGGAAGGATAGAAACCCCTTAGGAAATATAATCTGTGATGGATGAGATTCCCTACCCTTTAGGCACTAGAGTTGAGGAATTGTGTTTCCCCCGGGAGGGATCTCAGTAAGACACTCATGTTGCCCACAGCCATGTTGGGGGGCCCAGCGGGAGGTGGGGTATGTCCAGAGCCGCCCCCCTGATCATGGGAAGGAGGAGGACTCAGCCCCTGGGCCTCATCCAGAATAGCCACAAAGTCCAGCTGAGTGTTGTCAAGATCAAGAGAATCCAGGGGGTTACACACCTGTCCTTCGGGAGGAGGGTACAAGGCAGGACCCCCTCCCAGCCTGCCCACCTCAGGATGGCCACAGCTGGGGTTTGTGCCTCCCACTTTGAGGGGCCCATAGCAAGTGGGCAATGGGGGAAGAAGTCGAGGTGGTGCTGCTGCACTATGGGAAGCTCTGTTTGCCCCCACTACAAAATTTTCATGGGATAGTGAAGGGGTGGGATAGGAGCTTGACTTGTGACTGGGTAAGTTGGGTCCAAAGCCGGGTCCATATGTGGTCCCTGGAGCTTTAGCAGGGCTTGGGCTAACCTGGGAACCCCCCAGAAACTTAGGACTCTGGTAGGAAGGTTCCTGGGCTGGGGCACCTTCCCTGCCCCCACCCTCCCACAGCAGCTCCTGTTGAGACTGAACATAATTACACACAAGCTGAGCCTTGAGCTGCCCTGTAGAATGGGTGGGGGAATCAAAGTCCAGGCAAGGCCTGGATTCTGAAGGAAGATAATCAGGGGGTGGCTGGGTATAGGGGCCTGACTGGAGATATTGGGGAGGAGGGGGCTGGGTGTAGTGGGAAAAGAGAGGCTGTGGGTGTGGGGGCCCTTCACTGGGGTGGGCATTGAGGCAGGGTGCCAGTCCTGTGGCATCAGATCCCACTGGGCATCCCTGTTCCGGCTTGACTTGCACTTGTCCATAATGTTCAAGTCGAGGACACTGGCTGTAGGCTCCACCTAGAGCCTTGGGGCCTGGGTACAGCCCAGAGTGGGAAGGGAACTCACCCCATGTTTCTTGGGTGGGGTCAGGATATGAGGCCTGCTGGTGACATGGGTTGGGGCCATAGTTGGTGGGCAGACCAGGCCCAAGAGGGAGGGAGCCTGGACCCCTTGCTCCATAAGGCTCAGCTGCTGCCCCTTCAGGTCCCCCATATCCCAGAGTATCAGCAGGTGGGAAGTCCATATAGGGGTTCAGACCACTTCCCATCATGGAGGTCCCAACTTCTGGCTCCTCCTGTAGCCCTCTAGTATCCATGGCCGCATTCTCAGTGATGCTGGGGGGCTGTGGTGAGTAGACAGAGGTGGGGAGGTGAGGATCGAAGTTCTGTCCTCCCCCTGCCACAGTGGGTGTCGTATGGACACAGCCCAGGCTCTTGAACCTCTGGACTCTAGCTGGAGCAGGACGGTCAGCAGCCCGGGCTGGGTCACTGGCCCTCCGGGTGACCCCTGCATTAGGGTTGTATCCTGGATACTCGGCTCGGCTTCTCCAAGGAGGCACAGGAAGACCCCCTATCCGATCCAGGCTGGATGCTGCAGTGGGTGGGGTACCACCGCCTCTGGCTGAAGCATATCTTGCCCGGAGCAGGTAGTGCTGGGCAGGCATAAGGCCAGGCAGGGAGGATGCTCCATTCTCTGGTGGGGAGCCAGGGGGGAAAGGGGACGCCAGGGAGGAGCGACGGCTGACAGTATAGGCAGAGCTGATGCTGCTGGAGCTGCTACTGCGGCGGTCAAGAGAGACTGGGGGGCCCAGGCGGCGGGACACAGGGGTGCCTGCAAGTGATGGGGAGAAAAGGTAGGAGGTCAAGGAGCCTCCTAAATCTCACCCTGCCTCCTCCATGCAACAGCCTTGTCCTGGATTCCCAGGGATAAGCTCGTTCTCCCTAACCACTCAATTCTGTCTCCTACTTTTCCCATGCCTATTCTGTTTCTGGGTTACCAAGGATTTAGGGCCTCTACGAACAGTTGTACAGGTTGTACGCGGCACAATCCTAGGGAACAGCATTCATATCATAGCCTTTGCATATGTGTTTTTTTTCTTGTTGTTGCTGTTTGTTTGTTTTTTGAGATGGAGTTTCATTCTTGTTGCCCAAGCTGGAGTGGTTCACTGCAACCTCCGCCTCCTGGGTACAAGCGAATCTCCTGCCTCAGCCTCCCAAGTAGCTGGGATTACAGGCATGCACCACCATGCTCAGCTAGCGTTTGCATATTTGTACATCTATTTTCTGATAAATGGAAAGTGTCTTGAGGAAGGAGACCTCTTTCTAATTAAACAAAGGTGCCATGTGGCAGCCCTCAAGGGTGACTTCCTCCTCTCAACCTCAGGGCAGGTCCAGATCTCAGCCCAGCCACACCTCCCACACCAAGGTCTCACCAGTGTGAGACAAGCTGGGCAGTTTGAGACCCCGGGTCCCTGTTGGCCGGAGTTGATGCAGCTGGTCCAGCCTGAGGTTCTCAAGGCGGCGGAGAGTGGACAGACCAGTGCCAGCAATGCAAGGCCCCTCGTCCAGGCTGGAGAGGTCTTCAGTGCTGCCCCCTGCATTGCCGGTCATTTCCACACCGCTGTCTGTATTGGCTGCACTGCCTGCCGGGGAGTGGTCGCTGCTGCAGGATGACTGGGCCCCAGGGCTTGGCTGTGGCTTCTGTGGAGAAGATGAGATCTGAGGGCAACACCCTTCCCACAACTTCAACCTGATGAGTGGCAGAAGCCTGTGTCCTAGTGACTGCTGGGTTCCAAGGAAGCTTATAAGTACAGAGAGAGCAAAGCAGGTAAGAGACAGGGTGGTGGGGGGCAGCAAACTGAATCCAAAATGTTTGATGAGAAGAACCTAGGCTGGAGCACGGACTGCCTGGACTCAAATTCTTGCTCTTAGTTCTATGACCTTGGGCTCTTTCTCTATGCCTGAGTTTCTTCATCTGAAAATGGGAAGAGTGAGTCCCTTTCTCATGAAGTTGCTGTGAAGAATACATAAAATTATACATGTAAAAGGCTTACAACATATACTAAGTGCTATTTAAGAAAGAGTTTGGGCTGGATGCATTGGCTCATCCTAGCACTGTGGGAAGGATTGCTTGAAGCCAGGAGTTTGAGACCAGCCTGGTCAACAAAGTGAGACTCCATTTCTATAAAAAAGAAAAAAGAGGCTAGGCTGGGGTGGCTCACGCCTGTAATCCCAGCACTTTGGGAGGCTGAGGTGGGCAGATCATGAGGTCAGGAGTTCGAGACCAGCCTAACCAACATGGTGAAACCCCATCTCTACTAAAAATACAAAAATTAGCTGGGCGTCGTGGCACGCGCCTGTAATCCCAGCTACTCAGGAGGCTGAGGCAGGAGAATCGCTTGAACCTGGGAGGCAGAGGTTGCAATGAGCAGAGATCGTGCCACTGCACTCCAGCCTGGTAGAGCAAGACTCTGTCTCAAAAAAAAAAAAAAATTAGCCAGGCATGATGGTGTGTGCCTGTAGTCCCAGCTCTAGGAAGGCTGAAGCAGGAGGATCACTTGAGCCTAAAAGTTCAAGGCTGCAGTGAGCTATGATCATGCCACTATACTCTGGCCTGGGTGACAGAGCAAGACCCTGTCAAAAAAAGAAAAGAAAAGAGAAAATAAAGATTCTAAAATTTCTAGACTTGGGGAAGCCCAAAGAGCAATATTGAGACAAGAGACAGGCAGACGTCACAAAAGAGTGATTTCCATAGGAGGGGATGGATGGGTTGGGAAGTAACTAGAAAGTTGTCCACAGGGTGGGCTGTGGGTTGGAGGCGAGATTTCCCTGGGCTGTCTCACCATGGCACCCTCTGGCACAGTCAGTCTGCTCTCCTCCCTGATGGGGCCTCCTTCCCGCTCCCTCTTGGGCTCCACCGTGGAAAGGGAGGGTGCCCGAGGCAGAGGGCCGTCCCCACGGTGCCGCTTGGTCACATGGGCGTCAGGACCATGTACTGTCTTGACATGTTTCCGCAGAGAGCTGGGATCTGTATAGCGTTTGGTGCAGCCAGGGAGCTTACACACATACGGCTTCTGTTGAGTGGAGAGTGGAGACAGAGGGCGAACGGATCAAAGCGGAAGAATGTGAAGGAATGGGAAAAGGTGGCAACACAGGGGCAGGGGAGGAGCACACAGCACCCAAAGGAGGGTGGAGGCCTCGGGTGAGAGTCGAACATGCAGAGATTAAGCGGAGGGTTAGGAAAACTGACAGCCTGGGAAAGATGAGGAGGTTAATCCAGGGCTGTGAGGTCCCATAAATCCAGGGGTTGGAGGGGTCAGGGGTCTCCTCTAGACGGTATCTATTTTAGGTTAGCCCTTTGGCTGGTTAGAGGTTAGAAGCAGGAGGAGTGGTTGAGTGGAAATTCTTGGTTTCAGAAAAGCCTTTTCTAGGTGAATTATGTGGGGAGGGGACTCACCTCTGTGCAGTGGGTGCTGGGCTAAGGGATTTCTTATGGGGGAATCTCCCTGGTAGGTAGCTTCTCAAGTGGGTGGGGTCTCTTAGTTGGGGCATTCACCTCATTGGAGTGGGTCCGATTCTGGTGCTTGGCTCGGTCACTGGCATTGCTGAAGGCTTTGCTGCAGCCCTCATGCTCACACATGTATGGCTTCTCACCCGTGTGTGACCGCAGGTGTGTCTTCAGGTTTTCGAGGCGTGAATATGACTTCCGGCACCCTTCAAACTGGGGAACATGTGGGGGTCAAAAGATAGTTCTCAGACAGAGGACATGGAGATGGAAGGAACCCTCAGTCTCCAAAAGGAAACACATCAGAGAATACAAGTCAAGGTGAGAGGCACTGGGCTTTGAGAGAATTCCCAAAACTAGGGGACAAGGGCAGGCAAGAAGTTGGAGAAGGGAAGTGGTTAGAGACACTCTGCCTTTGGGAATATAAAGATGCTAGAGCATCTTCTGACCAAGCCAGAGTGGATTTCTCCGCATGGGGATCTTAGGCTGTCCCAAGATGGGGTTGTCCTGGGGGAATGGGCTATTGTCCTTGATGCAGGGTTTCTCCATTAGGCAGGATAAGAGGCACAGTACTGAAGGCCGACAATACTTTAAGAGGACCACAAACATGTTTTAACGCCTTTTAAAATTGAGGAAAAAAATGAACTTAGGTGAGCGTGGTGGCTCACGCCTGTAATCCCAGCCCTTTGGGAGGCTGTGTCAGGTGGATCACTTGAGGCCAGGAGTTTGAGATTAGCTTGAGCAACATGGAAAAACTCCGTCTCTACTAAAAATGCAAAATTAGCCGGGCATGGTGGTGCATGCCTGTAATCCCAGCTACGCAGGAGGCTGAGGCAGAATGGCTTAAATCTGGGAGGCGGAGGTTGCGGTGAGCCAAGATCCCGCCATTGCACTCCAGCCTGGGCAACAAGAGTGAAACTCCGTCTCAAAAAAAAAAAAAAAAGGTGGGGAAATAAAAAACAAACAAACAAAAAAAGAGTTTTTAGGTCCACGAGTGTTTTAACATCTATAATCACATTCATCTTTATGCCAACACAGTCACACAAATATGATTTTTTTTCTTTATCCGGTCTAAAACATCCTGTTACAGCAGATTTTTTTTTTTTTTTTTTGAGACAGAGTTTCACTCTTGTTGCCCAGGCTGCAGTGCAATGGTGTGATCTCGGTGCACCACAGCCCTCCTCTTGGGTTCAAGGGATTCTCCTGCCTCAGTCTCTAGAGTAGCTGGGATTACAGGCATGTGCCACAACGCTAGGCTAATTTTGTATTTTTAGTAGAGACAGGGTTTTACCATGTTGGTCAGGCTGGTCTTGAACTCCTGACCGCAGATGATCTGCCCTTCTTGGCCTCCTTCCAAAGTGCTGGGATTACAGGTGTGAGCCACCTCGCCTGGCCACAATATGATTTTTAATATTTGCTTATGGAAGAAAGGACCTACAAAGGCAAAAGTCTGCTTTGGGCCCTACCTTGAAGGGGAACCCCGATTAAGGAAGAGACCCTGAACTTGGGACACAGGTGCCTCACCGTGCACTTGTGTGGCTTCTCGCCAGTGTGTCTGCGCATGTGCACCACCAGCATGTACTGGGCTTTGAAGGGCCTCAGCTCCCTGGAGCAGCCCCCCCAGTGGCACACGAACTCCTTCCGCTCCCCGTGGATGTGCTCGCTGTTGATGTGCTGAGGGAGAAGATGCAGAGGCTCTCCAAGGCTCCCCTATCCCCCCGAGACCCAGAACAAGCCTTCCCTCCACCCCCTGTTCCTCTTCCACAACTCCACCTCAAGAAGGAAGAGGCAGGAAAAATATCATATCCCACATCCCAGGTCCTCCACCTCCCCAAGGCAATGCTACACTTCTGCCTACCCAACTGAGCATTCAACCTCAGCCTCCTCTGACCTCCTGCCCTCAGCCAGATTCCACCATGTCCCACTCAGAATCTCCTAAAGGTTCCAGTCAGCCATTCCTGTTACCCCCGGGAGCTCACGTGCACCAGCTGCTCTTGGGAGTCAAATTCCTGGCTGCAGCCATCCCAACGGCAGTCAGTCTCATACACAGATTCAGGTTCACGCTTCTCCTCTCTCTCAAGGTCCTCCCGCCCATCCAGCATCCCCAACAGGGGATCCTAGGGCAAGAGAGGCAATCTTAGGGTCACTTGGGTGACAGCTTTTGTTTTTCTCAGGTCCCAGAGGTAAAGCTCCTGCCCATCCCCTTACCTGTATGCCTGTGGAGTTGGGGCTGGACATATCACCTTCCAAGGGCTCCTCCTGGCACTTGCCAACCAGCATGTCCAGCTCAGACTTCAGCTTCCGTAGGGGAAGAGGTGACAGTGATGAAGGTGGAAGTAAGCAGAAGGAAGAGGGAACCAAGCCAGATCTTCCTGCCCTAAGTGCCCCCACCCAAGCAGCTGGAACCTTGTAGGTTTGGAAGGGACTACACTGGTGAATGGGATGGGCAAAAGGTGGGATTCCATTTGGAAGCGTCTGATTCAACTGCAAGGTGTGAACCCCAGTACCCACACCTCTTTACTTTTCTAGTACTGAAAACTTATATCCCTTGTCCTTCCTTCACCTTTCCCCTACAAAATCCACCACCCACCCACCCTGAGCTGAGGGAAATCAGGTAGCAATATGAGGACTCTCACCTGGCAAGTTGGGAGGGGTCCCCGGGACTGAGGATGTGGGATCATCCCACCCCGGGAGGAGTCATGGGGACCACAGGGCTGGACCCCAAAGGAAGGCGAGGGCCCTTTTTGGTGATTCATCTGTGGTGGGAATCCCAGAGATGGGCTGAGGAGGAGAGGAGAGGAGAGGAGGCAGTTACTTAAGACAATCAGGAAGTCTCAGGAGGTCTTGGGCTATTTAGAGGGTTTCTGGAAGACTTGGGATTTGAGGTGTTGAGGCAGTCCCAGGGCAACAAGAGCATTGTCATTTCAAGGAGAGTTATCCTTGAAATGACAGGGATTCAAATAGGATCAGGTGGTTTGAGGGCTTGAGACTTCTAATGGACTTTGGCAGGGGCTTTAGGGGCCTCTTGGCCCGGGGCTGCCTGCACCTCATGGTGCTGATGGAGAGATGGCCGTAGGAGCCTCCTGGGGATGTGCATCGCGAGTTGATGAAAGCTACGAGGGAGCTGGGTGAGGTGCGGATAACCGTCTGCAGGTCCAGGCTGGCATCTGACAGCGGTGAAATGGACAATGCCCGCTTCTTGGTCAACTTGACTGTACTCCGGGGAGAAGAAAAGAGTGGGCCTGGGGCAGGAGACAGGGGAGATGGAAATGGTAAAGTGGCATGTCTCTCCATGCACCTAACCTATAGGTCCTGACTTGACAAAACCAATGATATTTGATTCTGCTTTGCTCCACTGATCCTATCTGGGACTTTTTTTTTTTTTTTTTTTTTTTAGACAGAGTCACTCTCTGTCGCCCAGGCTAGAGTGCAGTGGTGCGATCTTGGCTCACTGTAACCTCTGCCTCCCAGGTTCAAGTGAGTCTCCTGCCTCAGCCACCCAGGTAGCTGGGACTACTGGCACGAACCACCACGCCTGGCTAATTTTAGTATTGTTAGTAGAGATGGGGTTTTACCATGTTGGCCAGGCTGGTCTTGAACTCCTGACCTCAAGTGATCTTCCCACCTCGGTCTCCCCCTAGAGTGCTGGGATTACAGGTGTGAACCACTGCTCCCACCCCATCTGTGACTGCTTCATGGTGCTCTGACACCTTACATCTCCAAGCATCTCCTCCAAGCGAGATCCCCTGCACTCCCACTTTCTCTTTCAGAACAAGTCAGAGAGGGCAGAAAGGGAAGAGATGTTGCCTGAGCCCTCACCCTCGCTGCAGCTGTTGGTCTCTCTGGCTGGCCCATAACTGTGGGGGCCGGACATGAGGTTAGCTTGGTGGCAGAAGGGCAGGCCAGACAGTCCTAGAAAAAAGAGACAGCTGGAATAGGAATGGAGGATAGATAAGCCTCACCTTAAAACCCCAGGCAAGACCTTATCTCTGATTCCAGGTTCATACGACATGGGGCTTCAAATCCTCTTATAGATGGGAAACTGGCATGGGGTGGGGGTGGGCCCAGGTGGGAGATCTGCCAAATCCTCAAGGCCCAGGGATTAGTATATACACTGACCTTCTGTCCCCACACTGGGGGCCCCCTGACTGGGGAGGGGCCGGAGACAGCAGGGCTCGCCATAGCTACTGACTGGTGGTGGGGTCATCGAGTTGAACATGGCGTCTCAGAGGAGAGTGTGGGGACACTGCAGAAAGGGAAGGTAGTTATAAAGGTGGAGGGAATAGAGACGGTCAGAGAGCAGTCTCAGGCACAGAACCCTGGGCAGAACGTCCCCGGTGTCCCCAGCCCCTCTAAGACATCTGCCATGGAAACTGAGTTGAAAAGAGCATCACTGGACCAGGCTCAGTGGCTCACGCCTGTAATCCCGGCACTTTGGGAGTCCAAGGCAGGTGGATCACCTGAGGTCAGGAGTTCAAGACTAGCCTGACCAACATGGTGAAACCTCATCTCTACAAAAATACAAAAATTAGCTGGGCATGATGGCAGATGCCTGTAATCGCAGCTACTCAGGAGGCTGAGGCAGTAGAATGGCTTGAACCTGGGAGGTGAAGGTTGCAGTGAACCGAGATCATGCCACTGCACTCCAGCCTGGGCAACAGAGCAAGACTCTGTCTCAAAAAAAAAAAAAAAAAAAAAAAAAACCTCATCCAGGGAGGGGGTAAGGGGAAAGGTTCCAGAGAGGCAGGGACAGCCTTGTAGTATGGGGATCTTTTTGGGAACTGGGTGGGAGCTTTGCCTGGGTGGTCTGTGAGTATAGGGCGTTTTGGACTAATTGTGCCTACATGAGCTTTAAGTGATTTTAGTACTATGGGCCCTCTAATTCTTCTTGCTCTAACCCTGGGCTGGCTTTGAGGGGTGGGATGGGAGAACTCGTTTGGTGGATCTGACTTCAAGCACTGGGCTGCTCTGCCTTGTGCCCCAGGGACAGCCCGTGTACAATCTCTGCAGTGTCCAGCAGAGGGAGCCCTGGCCACAGTGCCGACAGAGAGACAGGTGGGGCCAGGAGGGAGCACAAGCGATCAGCCCTCCTCTTCTTTTAGGCAGAAAGCTGTGTGGAGGAGGAGGTAAGGTTCCTGAGGGGAGTCTACTGGGTCTCTTGGGTACAAAGGATGAAAGCTGGTGTCATTCTGAGGTAGTTTAAATCGGGCCCACCTAAACTTTTTGGTCTCTGTTTTGGGGGAACAGGAAAGGAAGTATGAGGGGAGACGTTGAAAGAACAAAAAAACAATGTCATCGTTACAAAAGAGTAGCGAGGAAGAAGGTGCTGCGGTCCGGTTTTCTCTTCAAACTCCAGTTTTCACTCCATCCCAGGTTTTCCGGTCTCCCGGGAGTGAGGGTGGGGTGGGGCGGGGTGGGGTGGAGAACAACCGGGAGCGGGCCGGGCCGGCCGGCGCGGTGGGTGATCCCGGGATGCTGGGATTTAGGGTGAGGGCGGGGTGAGATGGGGAGCGGAACCCGGACCCCACGACCCAGCCCGAGCCCCGCAGCCAGGGCTGTACCCTTCCTAACTCTTCTTTTTCCAGCCGAGATGCGCATCCCGCATCCAAGACCTCCCAACTCGACCTTGGCACTAATGTTGGGGGCGGGGGGCACAGCTGGCTGGCAGCTGGATGGGGGGGGGACACTTCTCCCGCCTCCTTCCTCTTTAACTCACCAAGGAGAAGGAGGCAGATTGGCAAATGATCCCCCAAACACTAGAGACTCCCCCAATCTTGCCTACTCAGTCATCGTTCTGCCCCACTGCCCAGCCGCCGAAGAGCCTCCAAGGAAATGGGGCGACATCCCTCCTCGCCCACACCCACGCGTGCCACAGCCCACCTACATCTTCCCTTCAGGCTAGTAAAAGGAAAATGTCGCCAACTTTTTTAGCTTCGATAAAGTTTTTCTAGGGTGTGAGTTCGGGATGGGACAGGGAGCTCTAGGGTTCCCCTGCCGGAGCCGTAAACCATCTTCGTTGTCTCCCTGTTTTCCAGAGTCCCCCTCGCACCCCCGCTCCCCAACTCCCAGGAGTCGGCTCCGCCCCCCTACTCCCGGTCCCGCCTTCCCCGCCCCCGTGCCTCCTCGGCCCACCCAAGTCGCCGCCGCAGGCACTGGCTGCAGACGGCTCCGCTCCCCCCGCCCGCGCGGGGAGCCCAGTCGAGCGAGCCTTAGGGGTGGGGGCTGAGGGGCGGGACACATTCTTGCCTCCTCCTCTCAGCGCATCCGGAAAGCGGGCAGTGGCGCCCTGGGGGGCACTACTGGAGAGGGGGGGTCCCCGTAGGTGGGATGAGAAAGAAGAATCCAGAAAGTATGGGGGAGAGAAAGTGACTGGGTCAATAAAATTAGGTGTGTACGGGGAGGAGGAGGGGCCCGGACACCTTAGGTTCCTGGTTATCGCAGCTGGCTTCCCAAGGGTTAACCCCTCCAGACCCCCGGGAACCCCCTGGTGACGTCAAGGGCGGGGATGCCAGGGAGATAACGGTGAGGGGGAGAGGTCTCTGGACCCCGCCCCCTAGGGAAAACCACCCTTATTCCGACCCTTACAACTCCCCCGGGAAACCGCCCCGCCTCCTCCCTCTACTGGAACGTAAAGACCTATCTCAGAAGACCCCAGCTCTCCAGACCCCAGAACCCTCAGTCCTCAGGCTCTACCGGGTCCCTTTTCCCTAATCCTGTCCCGAAAGCTAGCTGCCCAGGACTGATTGTTTCGGGGTCATGGGGCCTGAAAGAGGATTCAGAGCGGGGAGCAAGGGCAGGCAGGGTGGTCCGAGCCAGAGGAGGGGCCTCAGTCCCCAGCTCCCGTTTGGGCGGGGGACCAACGGGCATACACAGGCTGACAGTGGCCAGTGGTCCCGCCCAGCCCCGGTAGGGGTCTCCCTGCGGCTGGCTCCCGCTGCCCCGGTGGTCCTGAGTTCAGAGGGTCAAGACAAGGTCTCCCTGGCTCCTCCTGAGCGCCTTGCCCACAGCCCTTGGGACTCAGGAGTCCAAAATTGCCTGGGGTCATTCTAGGACCTTCACTAGACGTTGGACAGCCTCTCCAAGCCCCCTTCCTTGTCCAGAAGACACTCTTTTCCCCCAAACACAAGCATCCACTGGCACATCTGTCACAAGACAGGTCAAGGGTGCAAGCCCGGCTGGCCCCTAGTGGTTCTGTTGCCTCCACACACCCGTCCCCACCCCACCTGGAGCTCCCTCCTTTTCAGTCCCCTCCTTTCGGAAACACTGACGTCTTCCTGCCCCACGCGCAGACACACACCTGGAGTTCCCTCTACCACGCAGACCTCCAGCTAGCCATCCCTCCAGCCTCTTCAGCTCTCAACCTGATGAAAGTGAGATGTTTCTAATATATGGGAGAGGCGGAGACAAAGGCCCACGGTTGCCTGAGACAGAGATACACAGACTGACAGAAAAAGAAAGGGAAGAAAAGGAAGATACAGAGAAAGATACAAGTGAAAAATCTGGAGTTTCTAATGTCTCACCCCAGGCTCTCCCATCCCCATTTTGCCTCTGTGTCCCCGGGTGTGGGACGAGTCCCTCGGAAGCTAAGCATCCCCTGAGGCCCCCTCCCCCACTGCTCCCAGGTGGTCCCCCGCCTGCCCCCCCTTCTCACCTCTGTCTGGGCGCTGGGCTCGGGATGCGCGGTCCAGGGCTGGAGTCTGGGCTGGGGGGTGTGCGGTGGGGAGGGGGGGGCGGAGAGGGCCACGGCAGCGCAGCCTCAATGCCACCCCCACCCCCCCAACCTGGCCCCCAGCCCTCCCGCCGGCCCAGCCCGCCGGGCCGCAAGCCCGGACCACCCGCGAGAAGCGCAAACTTTTTTTTCCCTTTGCAAAAACTTTTTCTCGCTCCAGCCGCTGGCGCGCCGCCGCTCTTCCCGCTCGCCCCTCACCTCCCTCCTATTTCCCTCCCTTTAGCCGTTCTGGAGGATGAGGCGGGGTAGCTGTAAGCAAGAGAGGGGGTGCCGGGCTTATTGCACCCCCAGGACCCCCAGGATCCTCCCCCTCCCTTGAGGGACCCTATACTGCCTACGCCCCCCCACCCCCCTCCCCCGAACACTCTGCTGTTGGTGGGCAGTAAACCCCGGCATGGATTTCTGGATCGGCTGGCCCCAAAGAGGTCCGGACCCAGAGCCAGAAAACCAGATTCAGAAAAATATTGCGGGACAGGGGGAGAAGTTCAACTGAGAACGATAATAGTGGAGGTAAGGCAGTCGCCTTTGGTTGATGCCAGCTGAGCCTTCTGACATCCTGTGGCTTATCGGCAGGCCTTACCCTTTGGACGGAGCTTGGAGCGGCTGGGACAAAGTTGGGGTTTGGGGAAAATCATATTGAGGGGTTAGGGGCTCTGGCAGAAGGTGAGGAGTCTATGGAGCATAAAAGCTAGGAGCAGCGGCTGAGGCTCTGGGTGCAGGGTGAGAGCTGGACCGAAGTCCCTTTCGGGAGAACCCCCGCTCTGCATCTCGAAGTTCCAGAGACTGCGGCCACCTCCGCACCTCGCCTCCGCTGGCTCTAGCAGCTCTTCAAGGCTTTCTGCTCCCTCTGCTGGCCGTTCTCACACATGACACCCGCTAGCAGTCGTGGCAGAAGAGCTGGGGGAGCTGAAGGAGGAGATCGGTCAGGTCCCCACACTAAAGCCCAGTTAGAAGCCCAGGAGGTGGATATGTGAACTCAAAGAAACGGAGAGGCGCACTGTCAGAGGTTGCTATGCCCAGCAGTACTGCCTCACAAGGAGGTGCCCTGCCCCTTTAGATTTGCGTTGCCATCATGACCGGATATAGGGGAGGGGCACCATTTCAGTCTCTCTGATTTTTACGAGAAAGAGGAGAAAGCATGATAGAAAAGGAGCACCTTCCCCTCTTTTGTTCAAGCCCACAGGCAGACCTCACACATCCTAGCTCTGCTTCCAAGAACCACCCCCTGGGCCTGGAAGGTCAGTGGGTTAACTGTTCAGTCTGAGGGTCAAGGGGGAAAAGAAAAGGTGAAATTAGAGGGAGGGAGGTCTGGGACTTTGACCCAGACTGGTTATACCCAGAGGGTCAGAGACCCAGCTCAGTCAGGCCAGAATAATGGTCACTGAAAAAAAGGCACCCCATACATGCTCCTGTCCCAGCCTCGAGCCCCTTCTTCCAGAGGATCTATTATTTATTTATTTATATTTATTTGGGACGAGGTCTCACTGTTTGTCCAGGCTGGAGTGCAGAAGCTATTCACAAGTGCGATCATAGCCTTGGACTCCTGGATTTAAGCAGTCTTCCCGCCTTAGCCTCCCAACTAGCTGGGACCACCGGTGCCCAGCAAGAGGAGATCTCTTAGAACACGTTACTTTCTACTCCCCAACCAGTTCTATAGACCAGTGACTCTCAAACTCTTTTTTTTTTTTTTTTTTTTTGAGACAGAGTCTCCCTCCGTTGCCCAGGCTGGAGTGCAGTGGCGTGATCTCGGTTCACTGCAACCTCCACTTCCCAGATTCAAGTGATTCTCCTGCCTTAGCCTCCTGAGTAGCTGGGACTATAGGTGCGTGCCACCAGGCCTGGCTATTTTTTTTGTTTTTTTTTTTTTTTGTATTTTTAGTAGAGATGGGGTTTCACCGTGTTAGCCAGGATGGTCTCAGTCTCTTGACCTCGTGATCCTCCCGCCTCGGCCTCCCAAAGTACTGGGATTACAGGCGTGAGCCACCGTGCCAGATCGGTTTCCTCTATACTCTTAAAAGTCATTGGATCAGGCATGGTGGCTCAGACCTGTAATCCCAGCACTTTGGAAGGCCAGGGTGGGGGGGAGAATCACCTCAGGGGTCCAAGACCAGCCTGGCCAACATGGTGAAACCCCATCTCTACTAAAAATACAAAAAATAGCTGGGCGTGGTGGTGCAGGCCTGTAGTCCTAGCTACTTGGGAGGCTGAGGCAGGAGAATTGCTTGAAATGGGGAGGCGGAGTTTGCAGAGAGCTGAGATCCATTGCTCTCCAGCCTGGGTGACAGAGAGACACTCATTCACACACAAAAAATCATTGAGCTTTTATCTGTATGATTTACATCTATCAATTCACACATTAGAAATTAAAACTGAAAAAGACTGTAACACAAGAATATACAAGCACACATTCCATTAACAATGATGTCAGAAAGATGATGTGATTACATGTCACACAGCCTCTGGAAAACTCCACTGTACAATTTTAAGATAATGAGAATTCAAAAGGCAAATAACATGTTAGTATTATTATAAAAATAACTTTGACTTTGTGGACACCCCTGAGAAGGGACCTCCCAGAAGCCTCCAGAGCACACTTGGAGAACTTTGCTCTGGACCATCACCCCAACCCTTCTTTATGACTCGCATTTGTTGGCTTCTCTCTTGCTGCCCAGGCTAGAGTGCAATGGCGCGATCTCAGCTCACTGCAAGTTCTGCCTCCCAGGTTCAAGCGATTCTCCTGCCTCAGCCTCCCGAGTAGCTGGGATTACAGGCACCCGCCACCACACCTGGCTAATTTTTGTATTTTTTTAGTTGAGACAGGGTTTCACCATGTTGGTCAGGCTGGTCTTGAACTCCTGACCTCAAGTAATCCACCCACCTCGGCCTCCCAAAGTGCTGGGATTACAGGCGTGAGCCACTGCACCCGGCTCTTTCTCCTTTTTATGAGGAAAGTATACATGCTTGTCTCCCACTGGGTCCTGTCTTCTGGGAAAAAACAGGGACCTTCTTAGGTTTAGCACCTCTCTTTCCTGACTCCTGTTTCTGGGGCGCCCCTAAGCATCCTCCCTCAGCGCCTTGTTCATCTCCTTCTTGACCCTCTCTTCAGGCATTTCAACAGCTCTTACCCTGGGTCAGCCTGCTTACCCTCCTCCAAGCCTGCTGGACCATCTGTCTGTTTCCTCCTTCCCTCACTTGTGGACTTTCTCATTCTGGGAGAGGCTAAGTAATTTTTCTCTGCCTTCCCTCCTTCCCTCCGTAGTCCTGACATCTTCTCACGGGACTTAGGGCAGGAAATCATGCTTTCTGGGGAGATCACCTTAGAAGAAACGCTTTACCCATCTCCCAACACATCAACCAACCTGGATCAGGCCAGAGTCTCAGACAAGAAAACGCCCATTTGTGTCCCATAGGGGTCGAGTGAGTCATATTGCCAGATGGCTATTGGGTTGGGTGTGGATCAGGAATCTGATGCCTCCAGCCACAGATGCCCTGTGCCTGGGAACCTCCAACTTGGTCTCTTCATTCCAAAGCCCCAGGTCCTCTTGCTAGCTGCAGCCACAGGCCTCCACCACCATATCTGGCACATCCGTCTTGACCACATTGCCATTACGATCCAGGTAGAGGAGAGAGAGGGGCCTTCGGGCAGTGGGGACACAGCAGGAGGTACTGGCAGGCCAACGGTTGTTGGCTTTGAGGAGGCTGAAGACGGCAGAATGGAAAGAGGCAGCAATGCCTGGGCTGCCAGCCAGGTGAAGAGGGCATTCCCCACTGCAGTAATTCAGCTGGTACCCCTCGGGCTGCAGTATCCAGTCCCGCCATCCCAGTTCCCGAAAGTCTATGTAATGGTCTCGCCTGCAACATAAGGGGGTTGCAGGCCCACAGGTGGGGGTCCTCCTCCTGGCCCGGCCTGCTCCAGGCTCATTGGCTAGGATCTTAAGCTCTAGGAAGGGCTGCTGGTGTCCTGCTGTGTCCAAGAGCTGCCGTGGTTGTCCAATAACTGTGCTGTTGCCTTCCAGGTGTCTGCAGTCTAGTTGCAGTTTCAGGACACCAGACTTCTCACCCCTCAAGCCACTAGAGGGCAGAGTTAAGGCATGCCAGCCCAGGTGGGTGATGTGGTGCTCAGCCAGCAGGGTGCGGGACCCTTGGCGCCTCCTACTGGGTCCCCATCGGAAGATCCTCAAGTAAAGAGTGCCAGGACGGGTGGGGAGCACGTGCAGCCACAGGCGTGCCTGGTACAGGTGGTGAGACCGAGGAGTGGACAGGTGAAAGGTGAGCAGGGAGCTACAGGCTGAAGTGGAGTCTGCCGGAAAGACAGAGAAGGGAAAGAAAAATGTGAGCAGAGCTGAAGCTCTCCTCTGAGACTCCCCTAGTCCTGCCCACTGCTCTCCCTTGAACCCACTGTTAGAAAAGTAGAGACTGCTTTGTGTCCTGTGCCACCAGTCCCTGCCCCAGCTCCTCCTTCTCCTGCCACACCCCACTCCCTCTGCAGCTCCTGCCAGGCTCCCCTTCTGCCTCCCTTTCCCTGTCTGCTGTCTGCCTGTCGCTCTCTCCCTCACCCACCTGTGACGGTAGCAAAGCTGATGACCTCCTCCCCATTCCCTGGAGCCACAATCCCTGGCTGTAGTCTCCGGAGGGCTCTGGTCAGCGCTGCCTGGGGTGGAGGGTGAGTTATTCGGGGACGACTGGTCAGGTGCAACCCCTCCAGGATTTGCTGCTTGGCTAGCTCCAGCACCAGAGCTCGTTCTGCTTGGGGTGCCAGTGTGGGGCCCCCACAGGAAGGACACACAGACCCTGTCCCCTGTGCCTGTACCAGTGCCCACAGCAGCACCAACCGGAGCTGGACATCAGGGAGCCCCATACTCCTGGTGAATGGCCCTGGTTCGGTAGCCTCGGATGGCAGTTGCTTCGTCTGTTGAGTCTGATTGCTGGGGGCCAACGAGGGTACAGTGACAGCAGACACCAGTGCCACACCTACCCTTGGCCAAGGGTAGAGCCACCTGTCTTCTATTGTCTGGGACTCAGGAAGGCTGAGAGTAGATCATCAGATGGACAGCTGTGCTTGACCCTCACAGCTTATGTCTGGCTACTGACCTGGGGCCTCTTCAGAGCCAGCTGCCTGGGGCTTCCAAACCTAGTGGTCAGCCAGCCCACCTACCCTCTGAGCCCCAGGATTGGCCAGCTGTGCTGCCCATCAGGCCCCTGCAGGGGGTGGAGGTCCTCCTCCCCATCAGCTCAGGTTTCACCATCTGGCCATGGTGACTGGGCCTGAAGTGGGGGTATGGGGGTGGGGGGTGCGATGTGGACACGCATGATGCAAGAAAGAGGATGATTTCACGGGCTCAGTCCCCAAGGTCTGGGACTTGGGGAGGGAATGCCTTATGAGCCAGGTGGGGAAGGGCAATTTTCCCTCATACCTCTAGTCTTTCTAGCTTCACCACTGCTACAGCAGTTTCCATGAGGCAGCTGTGAGTTCCAGTGGGTATTTCTCTGGGGCTCTTAGGCCAGAAGGAAAATTCTGGTCTCTTTATTTCTAGCACTGAGGCTGGGAAGGGGTGAGGGGTTGGGCAGGTAGGAGAATGGAGCCCTCTTGCTCAGGCCCAGGTGGCAGTGCCACGAGGCACCAAAATCACCCCTGACCCTGCCTGTGCTGGCTGCCCAGAGTCCAGTGGCCTGGAACATGAGGTAGAGGAGGGCCAGAGTGGGGGCTGGGGCGGGAAACGTGTTCCCGTGGTGTCTGGGGAAGCCCAGAGAGGTGGTGGTGTTGGTGATGCAATCTTACACAGGGCAGAGTCCATCAGTACTGACAAGGGGCATGGCACTTGGGAGGGCCTGTACCCAGTTGCTACTTCTCTTTCAAGGGACTGTGAGAGTTGCCTAAATTTGGGGCATCCTAGAAGTAGCTCCAGGCCTTTTTTAATTTTTTAAAATTTAAATTTTTTTATTTTATTTAATATTATTGAGATAAGGTCTCAATCCGTTGTCCAGGCTGGAATGCAGTGGCACAATCATAGCTCACTGCAGCCTTGAACTCCTGGGCTCAAGCAAGCCTTCTGCCTCAGCTTCCTTAGTAGCTGGGGCCCCAGAGAAATACCCACTGGAACTCACAGCTTCCTCATGGACACTGCTGCAGCAGTGGTGCACACCACCAGGCCTGGCTAATTTTTAAATTGTTCATAGAGACAGGCTCTCGTTATGTTACCCAGGCTGGTCTTGAACTCCTTGGCTCAAGCAATCCACTTACCTCGGCCTCCTAAAGGGCGGCGGTTACAGGCATGAGCCACCGCACCAGCCTTCAGGCCTGTTAATGGGGGTGGGAAATTCGAGCTTTAAGAGCTTTTGACAACAAAGCAAATCGAATACAGCAGTCTTGGTTCCCAGTCTCAGCCTTCCTGACCACGTTTCCTCACTGGCTTTACTTTTTATTGTATTTTTTATTTTTTTTTGAGACAGGGTCTCACTCTGTCATCCAGGCTGGAGTGTGGTGCCCTGATCATGACCTCCAAGGGTTAAGTGATTCTTCCACCTCAGCTTCCAGAGTAGCTAAGGCTACAGGTGCGTGCCACCATGTTAGGCTAATTTATTTTTAATTTTTTTTTAGAGACAGGGTCTTGCTGTGTTGCCCAGGGTGGTCTCAAACTCCTGGGCTCAAGCGATCCTCTCACCTCAGCCTCCCAAGGTGTTGGGATAATAGACGTGAGCCACCGCACCGGGCCCTCACTGGCTTTAAATGGGGTGGACCCAGACCCCTCCACCTTGAATTCATGAGGGTGGGCCTCATGCTAGCTTTTCTCTTTATGCCCCAGTTCCTCCAAGACGCCTGACAGGGAGAAAGCTGTGGGGGAAGTGAGTGTGATTTGGAAATTTGTCCTTACTCCACTTGGTTCATTTCTCCTCTATTTAGATGATGGGGGCTGTCAAGAGAGACTATTAGAGCTGTCACCTGGGGGACAGGGGTCTTACTTGGAGAGCTGGGCCTCAGTACCACCAGTGTCCACCATGTGGCAGTGCCGTGCCTCTGGACAGCAGCTGGCTTGTAGCTGGCTGGAGCTCCCCAGGGACAGGGAAGGGGCAGCTCTGGGGAGTGGATCGATGAGGAGTGCTCCTAGACCTCTCACTCTGGGGACCCTGCCTCCCCAACAAGAGATAGGAAGAAACTTGTTCCTTTGTCCTTTCCCCATCACACAGCCAGAGAAGAGAGGCCGTCTTCAGGATCCACATCACTGCTGCCTTTGGTTTGGAACTCATCACACGGACACATGGCAATGGAGCTTGGTGGTATACCATGCTCTTCCTAGAACCTCAGGGCACTCTTTGGTGGGGGTGGGGTGAGGGTGCATGCACTGAGACACTTAGATTCTCCTCTCCACCCCACATTTCTCCCCAGGCTCTGAAACACATTCAAGCGCTCTGTCCAGTGTTCTCCCCAGCTCCCAGCTCCCAGCTCCCATTCTGTAGGTTAGGCTGGTAAATGACAGCCCTCTACCCCCTGGGGTCTGAACATCGGGTTGGCAAAGTGGAGGTGTCTATCCTTGGTGGTGCCTTGGAAGGCTTACCTGTTAGTATCAGTAGGCAGGAGGTGACAAAAAGTGGCTGCAGGAGTCACTGACCCCACCTCTCCCCACCCTCACTGTCAGGTGCCCCCAATTTCTAGCTCTTCCCACCCCCTTTCTACTGTGCCTGGCCTGGTCCTACCTCCCCACTGACACTTACGTCAGAGCTCAGCTATAAATATGCTCTTAGCATCTTAGTCACTTTTCCCAAGAAGTGCTCCTGAGTTATAAATACCCCAGCCATCTGCCTCACTGCCTGCCCTGCCACCAACCTGGTTGGGGGCTGGGGTATAGCGACAGGCTTGGAGGTGGGTAAGGAAGTAGAAGAAGTGAAATGGGAGTGGTTATCTTGCTCAAATGAGAAAAGCCTGAAGGAGTCTAGAGGTAGGAGCTAGGAAGCTCTAGAAGAAAATGTTTGGAAGAAGACAGACCCACTCTTTCCCCATTTTACAAAAGGCAGAGCCAAAAAAGAAAGGGAATAATGCTGATCCTGTTTTTATTTTAAAATAGGCTATTTTGTTCATCATGGATTTTTTTTGCATTAATTTTTACTTAAAAAAATATTGCATTGAAATCTTATCTTGATTAATACATTTTTTACCACCTCCTTAAAATTTACCCCCCACCCCAGGTGAATGATTCACTTTGCCTTACCCCCGTCTTGGCCCTGGGGACTAAGCTGTAATTGGGAAGGAGGTTAGATCTGGGGGTCGGGGGTGTGGGGGTGGGGGGCGTGTGGGGGAGACACCGGAAGGCCTCTTTAGAGTCTCCATAGATGAAAATCTCCTCAAGTTAAAGGTGGGATAACTTCCATGGGCTGCTCAGGAAGCCCCCAAGCTCAGATTTATAGTCCCCCAGGGAGTCCTTTTCAGACTTTCCCCTCCAGGGTTCCTATTCGTAGGAGGGGGTTATAAGCTGAGCAAACACAGACATCACGTTTACCAAAGAACACATGGGTTTTGCGTAAGCTCGGCCTTGGGCTGCAGACAATATTGACCTCGTGGTTCAGGACTGTCCAGCCAAAGGGAGGAGATGTGGGGGAGGAAGGGCAAAGGTCTAAAAAAGGCCCAGTCTCAGAGCAAATGCTACCCTCTCCTCACACAGGCCTTCCTCTTCTCCCTGTCTGCCTCCAGCAGCCCTTGCGTGTTCCAGCATCCAGGCAGGACTCCTGGGTGGAGCACCGGGGGCAGGTGAAAGGAAGGCAAGTCGCAGGTTTTGGAGCCAGCTCTGAGCATGCCTCTGCCTCCTACGCCTGCTTGCCCACAGCTGTTCAGTTTACTTGATGACTGAGCACTGATCTGTCCCATCTTTTGGAGCGATTACAGAGGGAACAGGTAAAACCTAGGTTTTTATTAGTCATGAGACCTAAAGATGGTTCTGGAAGGATGGAGGGCAGGGGTGGCTAAGAAAGAAGAGGCATACATAAAGTGTGAGATGGATACAATAGCTCAGTCCCAAGAAGACCATGTGAAGAGAGAGCAGAGTAGGCAGACCACAGCACAGGCAGGCAGGCTCCATGTCATCTGTGGTGCCAGCATGGGCCCTTGTAGGAGATAGAGGAACCATTCAGCTGTCTGTTTTATTTACAGAGGTATAGGCAGAGTTAAGGGAACCAGTAAGAGACGTTGAAGCCCTAGGGACTAGGAACGTAGAAAGTCTTTAGGACCCCCTAGTGTTGAAGCAGTGATATCAGAAGGTAGGCAGAGCTGAGGCCATGGAAGCGGGTAGCCAGATTACCAGCATAGGGACACAGTACAGCCAGTGACACAGAACCATAGCACCTAGGCAGAGGGGGAGCAGGAATGAGAAATGCCCTGGCCTCAGCAGGAAGCCAGAGGGCAGGGGAGCTCAGGTGAGTCAGCTCTTAAAGGCATAGAGAAAGGCAGAGAAGGACAAAAAATGGATAAGGGTATGCAAAGAGAGTGTTGGCAGTTCACCTGGACAAGTAAGAAGGAAAGGGGCTCAAAACAAATAGGGGGTAAGTGAGCCTCTATTTTGAACAGCAGTGATCTAAACTTCGGTGAATCCAAAGAAGGGGTTCTCTGGAGATCTACAAAAATCAGGGGAAGGGACTGTGTCAACTCATCTTGGAGTGGGGGCCATCAAGTGGAAAGGACAGGAAGACATAGTAGGTTACAGGGTCAATTAAAGGTGAGCTAAGGGTGTCTTTGCCTGAGAACTAGATGGCATTGCTCGTGGTTGGAGATAGGTCTGAGTCCCTGGAGTTGGGGGTAAGCATGTGGGGCTAACGGGATGGACTTTGTCCTAGGAAAGAGGGTAGTGGTCAGAAAGATGGGACAGTGACTCTTTAGATGAAGGTCTCTTCGAGTCAAAGGTGGGGTAATTTCCATAAGATGCTCAGGAAGAGGGAGTCCACACTCTGCACAGAGAATGGGGTCATTCCCTCCTCTCAAGGAAATGTACTTCTGTGGGGGCATGTTTGCCCACGCCACCTTGGGCTGCCCACACCACACATAGACTAACTGCACCCACAGGCTTCTACTACCATGTCAGGTATGTCAGTCTTGACAATGTTGCTGTCCCTGTCATAGTAGAGCAGAGACAGAGGGCGCCGGGATGTGGGCACACAGCATGAGCCCCCTCCAGTGATGCCTGCAGCTGTGTTGGCCTTGAGAAGATTGAGCACGGCAGTGTGAAAGGAGGCAGCAATACCAGGCATGCCTGCTATGTGTAGCGGGCACTGCCCTATGCAGAAGTTCATGGCGTAGCCCTCAGGCTGGATGATCCAGTCGTGCCAGCCAATCTCACGGAAGTCCACAAAAAACTCTTGTCGACAGCACATCCTGGACCCTCCTTGGCAGTCGATGCCCCGTCGGCGAATCTGGTGTTTGCCCCCAACTCTCACCCGGGCTGCCACAAAAGGCCTATGGGCAGCTCCACCCAGGATGACTGAGCTCCAGGCTACCTGGCCTTCAGGTACAAGCTCCAGGGTCAGGTGCCCCTGGCTGCAGGCAGCTTGAGCTTCGGGCCCCAGAAGAAGCTGATGCCAGCCACTGGCATTCACCTCCAGCAGGTACTGAGTAGTCAAGGTGAGGTTAGTGTTATGTGGACTCAGCACAAGGATCTTCACTTTCAAGGTCGAAGTGGTATTGGAAGGGAGCTGCACAAAGAACATGAGGCTGGCCTGCTGGACCTCCATGCCACCAGCAGTTCTATCAGAGGAGAAGTGAAAATCAAGATGAGTCTGGTTGATGGTGGAGAGGCCTGTGGACATAAGAAGCCCCAGTCATTGTGGCCTTCTGAGTGTCAAATCTACCAACTATTTCTCTATACTCAGCATTCTTGAGCTGTCTATAGCACTTGGCGTTTGCTACAGTTTAAACCTGTCCTCCAAAGTTCATGTGCTGCAAATTGGATCTGCAATGCAGTGGTGTTGGGAAGTAGGCCCTAATGGGAGGTGTTTGGGCCACGGGAACACAACTTTTATGAATGGATTAATGCCCTTATCTTGGTAATGGGCTCCTTGTAAAAGGATAAGTTTAATTCCCCTCAGCCCCACCCTCTCTTTGCCCTTCTGCCATGGAATAACACAGCAAGAAGACCCTTGCCAGATGCCAGCCCCTTGATCTTGGACTTCCCAGCCACCAGAACCATGAGTTAATAAATTTATGCTCATTATAAACTACATAGTCTGTGGTATTCTGTTATACCAGCACAAAATGGACTAAGCACTGTTGACAACCCTTTCCTTCCTGAAAATCTTTTCTCTCTTGGCTTCTGTGACACAACTCTGTTATAATTCTTCCATGGTTTTCTTTGCTTCTCTGACCATCCCTTCAATACAAGAGTTCTCCAAGGTCTGTCTTGAACTTTCATTTCCTTCTATTCTACATTGAGGACTTAATTAGACTCATGGTCAAGCAATACAATTTTTTTTTTTTTTTTTTTTTTTTTGAGACAGAGTCTCACTCCATCACCAGGCACCAGGCTGGAGTGCAGTGGCGCGACCTCGGCTCACTGCAACCTCCGCCTCCCGGGTTAAAGCAATTCTCCTGCCTCAGCCTCCCAGGTAGCTGGGACTACAGGCGTGGGCCACCATGCCCAGCTAATTTTTTGTTGTATTTTTAGTAGAGACAGGGTTTCACCATGTTGGCCAAGATGGTCTCGATCTCTTGACCTCGTGATCCACTCGCCTCAGCCTCCCAAAGTGCTGGGATTACAGGCATTAGCCACCACGCCCGGCCAGCAATACAATTTTTATGTTGATGATTCCCAAATCTGTATCCCCAATCCAGACCACTTTGCATATTTGGACTGGACATATAGATTTGGAAATCACCAAGCTTCAGGCCTAGATTTCTAACTACATACTTTTGTCACATGAATATCCTGGCAGCACATTAAAATCAATTTGCCCCAGAGCTGGGTGCAGTAGTGAATGCCTGTAATCCCAGCTACTTGGAAGACTGAGATGGGAGGATTGCATGAGCCCAGGAGTTCAAGATCAGCCCAGGCAACATGGCAAGACCCCATCTTGTAAATACATATATTTATGTGTGTGTGTGTATACATATATGTGTATATATACGTGTGTGTATGTATATATATGTGCATATATACAAACAGAAGTGCATGCGCGTGCGTACGTGCGTGCGCACACACACACACATATTTGAGATGGAGTTTTGCTATTGCCCAGGCTGGAGTGCAATGGTGCAATCTTGGCTCACAGCAACCTCTGCCTCCCGGGTTCAAGTGATTCTCCTGCCTCAGCCTCCTGAATAGCTGGGATTACAGGCATGTGCCACCATGCCCAGCTAATTTTGTATTTTCAATAGAGACGGGGCTTCTCCCATGTTGGTCAGGCTGGTCTCAAACTGTCAACCTCAGATGATCTGCTTGCCCTGGCCTCACAAAGTGCTAGGATTACAGGTGTGAGCCACTGTGCTTGCCCTATATATATATATTTTTTTTTAAATCAATTTTTTGCAACCTGAAAATTATCATTTTCCTTCCTATATACCCATCTTTCCATTCTTGGTGGTGCCACTACCCTCCTCATCACCTGTAAAAACTCTATGATCAGCCAGGCATGGTGGCTCTTGCCTGTAATCCTAGCACTTTGGGAGGCTGAGGCAGGTGGATCACCTGAGGTCAGGAGTTCAAGACCAGCCTGGCCAGCATGGTGAAACCTCATCTCTACTAAAAACACAAAAATTAGCCGGGCATGGTGGTGCACACCTGTAATCCCAGCTACTTGGGAAGCTGAGGCAGGAAAATCAATTGAACCCGGGAGGCAGAGGTCATAGTGACCCAAGACCACACCATTGCACTGTAGCCTGGGCGACAGAGTGAGGCTCCATCTCAAAAAACAAAAACAAACAAACAAAAAACCTCTTATGATTACCTTTTTTACTCCCCATATAGCTTGTCTCACCAGAATGGTTCTAATGTCTGTGCATTTCTTTACATCCCCATTACTACTGCCCAATTTCCTTTTTTCATCCCTCACCTTCCTTATTGAACATCTTAGTTGAGTTTCTATTCCCTTCACTCTACTGAAATTGCGCTTGTCAAGATCACCAACATCTTCCACACAGCAAATCTATCCATTTATATTCATCTGACTTGACCTTTAAGCAGTGTTTGACACAGGCGACCACTCCCTCCTTCTTATATATTTTATTCTCTTGGCTTTTATAACACTGGCCACTCTATCTTTTTCTCCTCTGTTGACAGCTCCTCTTTGTTGGCCTAACCTTTAAATGCTGGAAGTCAGGCCAGGCGTGGTGGCTCACACCTGTAATACCAGAACTTTGGAGACTGAGACGGGTGGATTGCTTGAGTCCAGGAGCTTGAGATCAGCCTGGGCAACATGGCAAAACCCTGTATCTACAAAAATTACAAAATTACCCAGGTATGGTAGTGTACAGCTATAGTCCCAGCTACTAGGGAGGGCTAAGGTAGAAGGATCACTTGACCCTGGGAGATCAAGGCTATAGTGAGAAATCAACCCACCACTGCACTCCAGCCTAGGCAACAAATTGAGACCCTGTCTTAAATAAATAAATAAATACAGTCCTAAGCTCCCTTCTCTTTTCTGTCTGTACCCTCTCCCAGAATGACCAGATCCATTCCCATGGCTTTCAGTTTTATCTATACGCTGATGACTTCCAAATATATATTTCTGGTCCTGACCTCTCCCTGAGCCCCAGCCTTGTATGTCCACCTGCCTATCTGATATTAGACTTGGACATCTAATATTGAACTTGGACATCCAAGGACATTTCAATCTCTTGTGTTTTTCTTTTTTTTTTTTTTTCTGACGGAGTCTCTCTCTGTTGCCCAGGCTGGAGTGCAGTGGCCTGATCTTGGCTCACTGCAACCTCCGCTTCCAGGGTTCAAGCCATTCTCCTGCCTCAGCCTCCTGAGAAGATGGGATTACAGGTGTGCACCACCACGCCTGGCTAATTTTTGTATTTTTTGTAGTGACGGGGTTTCACCATGTTGGTCAGGCTGGTCTTGAACTACTTACCTCATGATCCACCTGCCTCGGCCTCCCAAAGTGCTGGGATTACAGGTATGAGCCATGGTGCCTGGCCAATCTCTTCTTTTTTTAATAAAAAAATTTTTAGCCAGATGTGGGGTCTCACGCCTGTAATCCCAGCACTTCGGGAGGCTGAGGTGGGCAGATCACCTGAGATCAGGAGTTCAAGACCAGCCTGACCAACATGGTGAAACCCCAACTCTACTAAAAATACAAAAAATTAGTCAGGCATGGTGACAGGCACCTGTAATTCCAGCTACTTGGAAGACTGAGGCAGGAAAATTGCTTGAACCTGGGAGGCAGAGAGTGCAGTGAGCCAAGATTGTGCCACTGCACTCCAGCCTGAGCAACAGAAAAAGACTGTCTCAAAAAAACATTTTTTTTAATGGAGATAGGGGTCTTACTATGTTGCCCAGACTGGTCTTAAACTCCTGGCCTTAAGTGATCCTCTCACCTTGGCCTCCCAAAGTGCTGAGATCGTAGGCATGAGTCAATGTGCCCAGCC
>CAUYLG010003797.1:0-42336 GCA_963573385.1 Cacajao melanocephalus
ACCATAAGAAACAAAGAGGGACATTACATGGTGGTGAAAGGATCAATGCAACAAGAAGAGCTAACGATCCTAAATATATATGCACCCAATACAGGAACACCCAGATACATAAGGCAGGTTCTTAATGACTTACAAAGAGACTGAGACTCCCACACAATAATAGTGGGAGACTTTAACATTATACTGTCAATATTAGACAGATCAACTAGAGAAAATTAACGAGGATATCCAGGACTTGAACTCAGACCTGGAATAAGTAAACTTAACAATTATTTACAGAACTCTCCACCCCAAATCCACAAAACATACATTTTTCTCAGTATCACATTACACCTATTTTAAAAGTGACCACATAATTGGAAGTAAATCATTCCTCAGCAATTGCATAGCATTTCACAGGTTTAAATAAAACATTGGTTGGCTGCTTATTTGTTATTTTCATCCCTTATTTCTTCCTGTCTCCATTGTTAAGCACAATTATTGGCATAAAAGAGATTTTTAATACCCATTTTTAGACTGCATTCTAGCCTGGGCAATAGAAAAAGAATCCCGTTCTCTCTCCCTCTTTCTCTTCCTCTTTCTTTCTCTCTTACATTCTTTTTTTCTTTCACTCTTTCTTTCTTCTTTTCTCTTTCTTTCTAAAAAATTTTAAAAAAAGAGTTATTGCTATTCAAGGGATTGCCAAAAAAACAATTTTTTGGCAATCTTTAAATGTAAGCTGAAAAAAAACACAAAATTTGATCATAAAATCTTAATATTTGTGGGAAGTGAAGGATAAGAATTATAGAATTATCTGTACGTCATTATACATCTATTTTTAAACACTATACAAAAGGAAAAAATGGAGTATTTATTTGTCTTCATGTCATTTATATTAAACTAAAAAGACAAACATTGTCAGGGATTATGAAAAGCCAGTTTTTTGGGGTGGGGAGGAGAGAAGGATTTTTAAGATGATAAGATCATTTTTACTTCGATGAGGCTAGTGTCTAACTGAAATGCTATGCACATGTACAAGAAGTTGTAGGAAAAAGTCCCCCAGAATTTAGGCACAAAGTTAGGGAAGAGTCATTCTGAAATTGAAAATAGTAAAAACTCCAGTCAGCGTAGGTAAACTTAACATTACAGGAGAGACCTGCACTCAGGAAACTTGGGTGATGGGATGAAGCTGGCCAGGCGACTTTCCAGGACTGTCATGTAGTTAGAGAGTGCTGGTTGGGAAGGGCAAACTTATTAAATAGTGTTAGGCATTACTGTGTGGTGGGCACATGGCAAGGCAATTTATATGACATAATATAACCCCATCTTTGTCTTTTTACTCTGAGGGATGTTATTTCCCCAGGTTTACAGGTGAGAAAACTGAGGTTAGAGAGATTGAAAACAAGAAGCAAGCTGGGGCCGGGCGCAGTAGCTTATGCCTGTAATCCCAGTACTTTGGAAGGCCAAGGCGGGTGGATCACTTCAGGTTAGGAGTTCAAGACCAGCCTAGCCAACGTTGTGAAACCCCATCTCTACTAAAAATACAAAACTTAGGTGGGCATGATGGCACATGCCTGTAATCCCAGCTACTTGGGAGGCTGAGGCAGAAGAATCGCTTGAACTCAGGAGGCAGAGATTGCAGTGAGCTGAGATCGTGCCATTGCACTCCAGCCTGGGTGACAGAGTGAGACCCTGTCCCCCCCAAAAAAGAAGCAAGGTAGATGCAACAGTTCTTGTAGAAAATATCTGCAGTGAAAATCCGCTCCATCTAAGTGTAGCACTCTTGAAAAGCTCACACAGAAAGCTTTCTATGAAGACTCAGATGCTCTTCCAAATTTTTCCATCACACTTTCTGCTTCCATTGGGTAGAGAATTTGTCACCCAGTGTCTGAATTACTAGTGTGCTTTTCCCTCTCCTGCTAGATCCTTGAAGAACAGCACTGTGCCTTGGTCCCCAGGGACCCCAAAAGCACACCATGACTTAAGAGCAAACGCTTAATTTGGAAGGTGTAGGAACCGCTGGTAGGCAGGTAGAGAAGTGAGCTAAGGGAGAGAACATAACCATTAACAGGTCAATTCCCAAACCAGCTCCCACCATGGGTGACTGGAGCTTACTCACTCTGGGGGAACTCAGAGGCCAGTGCAGAACCTGAGAATTAGTCATCTCCCTCTTCCATCAGCACTGCTGGAGGGTTGCTTCTGTGGGGTGGGGAATGTAGGTGCTGGCACTGGAATGTGGGAGGACTGAATGGAAAGGGGTTGGGGTAGGGAGGTCCAGCAGCATCTGCTACACGATCCTTCATACCTAGCCTGGAGCCTATTGCAGAGCATCTAGGCAAGAATCATTTGTTGAGTGAGACTGTCATTCTCATTTATCAATCAATACTATGAGCATCTGTATAGAGTAAATTAGTTCTCCTAAACCTAATCAACTTTAGATCAATTGACTACATTGAGTTTCCATACATATACAGTTTAGGACCAAACCCCAAACCCCAAACAATTGCAATTTTACCGATGAACTGTCTGAAGTCAACAGCAAGTCATCCCCTTTAACATATTTAGCCCCATCAATATTTATTCCTATCCATGTATCAGCACCTAGCAAATACAGCATTTTAGACAAAATGGCATTATAGTTGCTGCACTTGCTGAAACACTGTAAAATCTAGAAAACAGGACCATTTCAGAAGTTCTGAATGTAGCTGAGAAGGATCCAGTGTGGCTGTTAGTTAACAGTGATACTTTCAGATGTAAACACGGAAATAACTCACTCTTTCGTTATCTAATTTTAGTGAACAATGTAAGGTAAAGCAAAAAGTCACCACATGAATTCAAAGACCCTGTTTAAGAGAAGGCCTGTGTGCATGTGATTTGAAGTACTGTCTCACCTATGTCTGTGAGATGAATGAGAGAGGTGCAATGGGTCCATGTCATTGGTCCATGTCACCTTGTCTGGGGTAGTGATGGCACCTCCATACATAATACCAAGTAAGACACCACAGGGTGTCTTTGACAGACAGGGTGTCCTTGACAGACAGGGTGGTATCATGGGAGGACAATGGAACTCAGAATTAGAAATCCTGGGGCCAGGCACGGTGGCTCACACCTGTAAGTCCAGCACTTTGGGAGGCTGAGACAAGTGGATCACTTGAGATCAGGAGTTCAAGACCAGCCTGGCCAACATGGTGAAAACCCATTTCTACTAAAAATACAAAAAATTATCCAGGTGTGGTGTCACAAGCCTGTAATCCCAGCTACTTGGGAGGCTGAGGCAGGGGAATGGCTTGAACTCATGTGATGGAGGTTGCAGTGAGCTGAGATTGTGCCACTGGACTCCAGCCTGGGCAACAGAGTGAGACTCCATCTAAAAAAAAAAAAAAAAAAAAAAAGAAAGAAAAAGAAGAAAAAGAAAGAAAAAGAAAGAACAAAAAGAAAAGAAAAGAAATCCTGGGTTCAAGTGCTGTTTTGTCATTTATGGTGTGTAATCCTGGACAAGAAACATGAACTCTTTGAGCCTTAATCTCTGCATCAATTGGATAGAATCATAAGGCTACTTCATTGGGAAGTTTTGAAGATTCATGCAAATAGTGGGCTTTGTAAACTGTAAAGCACTGTACGAATGCCATTAGTATTGAAAGAAATAAAAAGGGATGTTATTTAGCATCCACCAAACTCCAGAGAAAAGCAAAGGGGCTTTTTGGTGTGGAAGCTGTCGGCCTGGGCAGTCTGAGAGTCCATCCACCATGATGGCGCCACAGTCAGGGGCAGCAGAGGGGAAGCCAACCTTGGCAGTGAGGGAAGGGGCACATCAAAACCCACACGTGGCAGGGGTAGCCTGGCTTCAGTCTTCCCTCCCTGGAACCAGGGCATTCATCAGGATACAATAAAAGTTTGATTTCATCAGAGAAAACAGCTCTGCCTTTTCTTCTCCCTCAAAAAGGTTCAAGGAAGAAACCTCAGTTTCTAGAAACCAGTTTCCAAGCAGACAGCACTCTTTCTTTCTGGAAGCCAGACTGCGGGCCTGAATACAGAAGATGATATCCCTTACAGAGAAGGAAGAGGAAGAGATCACTTTTTTTAAAAAAATGAATTGGTTCCCATTACTGTTCCAATCACAAACACTGTTTTGTCCTCTTTCGTGTTCATACCTGAAAACAATCAGCATGCAAACAGCCTGTCAGTACTTTGCACCCATGACTCTCACAGGTGCTCTGTCTATAAAAGGCTATTGCTTGGTAGGCATTGCCCTGTTCTCCTTGCCTGGTTCCTGCTGCCTCATTCCTAGGATGAAGCATCCTCCCTCAGCCCCAGAACCTCATGAGCTATGGGTCACCCACTCACTCTCGCTGAAGAACCAATGATTGAAGACATGGTCTGTTTGCAAATCGTGACTGTCAGAGAGGCAGGAGCTTCAGAAGGCATTACTTAAACTGGATTATTCTTTGTAGAGGAGGGCACGTCAACAGAGTCTGTTGCGTGTGCTAAGCGGGCATTTTAGAGGAAAAGCGCTGTACTGGTGTATCTTTTGTGCGAGCTACTTTTAGGATCCTCTGGTGGAACAAGGAGCCGTGCTGGCTTCTGGCTCTGCCGACTGCTCACAGCTGTTTGCAGATAAGAACACAGGTGAATCTGAACTCTACATAGTTTATTTCTTCTTTGCAAATCAATGTGTCCTGAATTAATAGGGAGGGGGGAATAATCTTACAAAGTGTATTATAGTTGAAGAATCACCAATATTGATCTTAAAGAGTTATCCTTGTCTCCCAGGGTCCTGATACCACCTATCAATTAGTGCTAACAGACGCAATCAGTTGGGAGACTAGTAACAGCTTTGCCGTTTCCACAGGGCTTTCCTGTACATGACCTTGTTTGTTTTGTTTAGTTCTGCTCCTTGGAAGGTAGGGAAAAGAGAAATGATTGCAACTCCTGCTTTATAGGACTCCCTGTCTGGTGTTACCCAGCTAGCACAGCCTTCTGGTTCCAAATTCTTGCCATTTCTGCAACACCACATTTCTTTCCTGGGAAAGAAGAGGAATGTCTAAGAGAGGCTAAGTTTTCCCACTTTCAGTGGGGACAAACAACAGGATTTGTGAATTTTATCTTCTCTGTAGAGCAGTGGCTCTTAACCCTGGTTGCACATTAAAATCTTCTAGGGAGCTTTTAAAGGATACCTTTGCCAGGACCTTACCCCATACCAATTAAATCCAAATCTCTGGGAGTGGGCCTAGGCAGCTGTATTTTTCGAAAGCTCCCTGGGTGATTCTAATGTGTAGCTAGGTTTAAGATTCCCTGCTTTAGAGTAATCATCAACAAAACACTGGTTGCCTTTTTTTCCACTTTTAAACCACTTTGGGAATGTAGTAATGAGAAATCCTAATCACCACTTCGCTGATGGCCTCAGATGATAGTCCCTGGCCTTGGTCCTTAGTAAGGATTCAAATTTATCTAGAGATTGACTGACATGAGATGTTAAAGAAATACTCTCACGCCTAGATCTGTAACAGTGGAGCTGTCAATCCAGAAACGTTGTGAGACAAATAAATTACTTCCTGATCCCTTCACACCTTTTAATAGTTTTACTACCGATGACCAGAAAATTAACACTTATCATTGATAGTGCTACCAACACCTAAGAATTGCTTTTCTTTATTAAATAACTAGTGGCTGTTTTTCTCCTGCTTATTTTTTTAGTTATCAAATAATTACAGACAACTATTCGTTTCAAGGTTAACTTGGTAATCCACCTGTGAATATACACCATTCTTAGGGAAATTTTATTAAGAGTTAAGGCATCATAGGAATAAATATATGTAACTGGAGTCCTTTTATAGTTATTTACAAAATTAACTCATTACTGACACATTTGTGCTGGATGTACATAAAAGATTCACTTTCTATTAGGTTTATTGTTTTTCGTGTACGGGTCTCTTTAAAACATGCACTAATTGGCAAGCGTATTTCTCAGGAGTCAATCCTGTACTAGGTTTTGGGGTCACAGACAGAATATACTCTGGATAATCCCGCATAAGAAATGCGATGATGCAGATACCAAAAAGCAGGAGTGAAGAAGAGAGAGGGATTTTAAGGAGGAGTTGGCTTTTCATTGAGTCTGTTCAAGCCATTTTTAAATAAACACTTTTGGTCTTGAATCTCCAAATCACCATATTCATTGAGTTCTAAGGCATATGTTTTCCATATTTTATGTAAAAAAAAAATGGGAATATTTACAAATTGAATCTTTTTGTTCTTTTGAGTATACTTATGTTAACTGTGTGTTTTTTGATTGAGGGTATTTTACTGTCAATAAAATATGGCATTACATTTGCTAAATTAATTTCCTTTCTGAAGTTTATCTAATATCCAAATTCAAAACCAATAATGCCTTTCCTAATCTCCTTCAGTGGGACTACAATTTGGAATACCTTCCAAATCCCTGTACTTCTATTTCTATGACAATAAAATGGTGGGTAACACCTGATTTAGTTTCCTATTTTTTTTTTACTATTTTTAGAGAAAAATATTAATGTCAACTAGCCTGAATCTTTAAAAAATAGTTTTTTAGTGCCAGTAGGACTACTGCAGTTTCTTACGCTAATGACACCAAGGAACACATTCTAGTAAGGCCACTGCAATCATTTCTAAGAATGGAATGAAAAATGTGACAGGTAGCCCATAACTTTACACAACTGTCAATGACATGGACTTGATGTGCCCAGTGACTAAGTCTGTCCTCAAATGTGAGTGTCCAGTGGTCTCAATGCATTGCGATCTGGTGGCCTCAAATAGTTAATGTGCTTCCCTAAGCAATCTACTTTCCACCAGGGCATGGCTACGACACCGGGTAGAATTTAGAGTCCGGTGAATTAGAAGATCATTTTTCATTCATTTTGATTTTTATCCATTGTTGCAGGTGCTTTGAATATTGTCTTGCCTGATTAGTAACTCATGCTGTTATGATTTAGCCACTTTTCACCTTTCCCCTTCATGTCATATGAAATTGGAAGAATATGACATTTAAGTGTATATACATTTCTGGTTTTAGACTTGGACAGTTGAGATTGTGAGATTGTTATTTCACATAGTGCTGTATCACTACCAAAAAAAAGTTTGCTGAGAGAGCTGTCTTACAATATGCATATTGGGCCAGCATGCTTGTAGCACTCTTAATAGATTATGTTGGTCGGGCACAGTGACTCAAGCCTGTAATCCCAGTACTTTGGGAGGCTGAGGTGGGTGGATTGCTTGAGGCCAGGAGTTGGAGGCCAGCCTGGGCAACATAGCAAAACCCCATCTCAAAAAAAAAAAAAAAATTAGCTGGGTGTAGTGGTGCAGACCTGTAGTTCCAGCTAACCTGGAGGCTGAGGCAGGAGGACCATTTGAACCCAGGAGGCGGAGGCTGCAGTGAACTGCAATTGTACCTCTGCACTCCAGCCTGGGTGGCAAAGTGAGACTCTGTCTCAAAAAATACGTAGGTTATGTTATTAGAAAAATATGAAAAAGCCCCAGTTGCAAGTCCTTTGTAAGACTAAGCAGTATGTTCAGCAGGAATGTAAGTGTCTTCATATATCTGTATCTTTTTAGGATGCAACAATTTTTAAAATGATGTTGTTTCCCTTGTACACAAAAGCCATCACTTCAAAAGCCTTTGATTAATTCGTGCACAATCAAGGGCATATGAGATAGCTGCCATTTAGTGAGCCAAAGCAATCCAATGCCAACTGAAATAAACCCATCAAGCTGTCATCGAGTCAAGCTGTGAGAAAGACGATGACGATTACAAGCAATAGTTTCCTTCAGTGGTTTCATAATTCCAATTTTTTGTTACATTTCCAGATTTCCAATAGTTATAGTAAGAATGCTTTAGTAGAGAAATATTTTCCCCAGGGGTTACTATCAACAACTTAGTGTATTGGTTTTTTTCCCCATCATTGATTCAAGTATAGAAGCTCATCAGGCAAGAAATATTGTGATTACAGTCGTATATAAATTATTTAAAGGGGTTCAGCCAATCAAAACAGAGATCTAAGTGACTATTTTCCTCTTGCTGCCTTTGTAACTCCTACTCAAAAAGCAAATTTCTGATTGATAGAATAGTTTTGAAGTTACTTCAAAAAGACCATTCTTTTGGATGGGAGGAGGATGTCTACGAATGGTTCACATACTTCAACAGTAGCTCTTTCATGACAACTTTACAGAGGAGGATGACAGAGAGCAAAATAACAACAAGCAGGGGGATAGGAAGCGGAGGGAGACAGTGATAGAAGGCAAGGCAGGTAATTAAGGTCAGCCTGGAAAAAAGAAGATTCACGTATTCAGAGGTTCCTCACATATCCCAGCCCCTGCTAAAGAAAGTAATCACTGTTGAATAATCGGTTACCAAAAAGGTCTCATTCAATAACCAGTTTTCGCTCATGCCTTCCAATGGAAGCATTTAGCACTCTGCAGAGAGCTGCTATCTTGTTGACTTTGTACTCTGAATATCACCTGTGAGAAATAAAGTGCTGGTCATTTCTCATCCATCTCAGTTAATCTGTTCCCTGCATTTTGAGGTCTTTCTTTTTCTCCCCCTTCCCTTTTTCAGATGGTATTCTCATTGCCCCATACGATTATATGTCCACACTTAATTAAAGCTAACAATCATAGGCTAACTCATTTTAGATAGAATCTGGGGCATTTTTTTTCTTGTATTTTGTAGGAGAATTAGTACAGTTCCCCTTTCATTCACCTAAAATTAAGCCAGGAAAACCTAGAATTCCTAAGAGCTAGCGAAGATATCCTCCAAAATTGCCAATAGTAGATGCCTTAAATTTGGAAATGCATTCTAAAACACTATTACTTTGTCCTCAAAGGACATTCTGCGAGTGTCATACATACTTCTCATATGTTAAGAGTGGAGTTAAGACAGGGAGCTGAATCTCCTAACTGATGGCATTAATGGAAAAGTGAAAAAAAAATATACTAAACAACCATTCTGAACAATATGGAGAATGAATAGACTAGTTTGATAAAGCTTTTAGTTATACTTTAGTTTTTGTAAAGGGCCAGTTCAACAGATACGAGTTTTGAAATTACACAAATGTAGGGATTATGAAAATTATACCATGTCTTTCCTTAAATAAGTCTGTTTCCTTTAAAAGCTTATAATACAGTGTAGCATCCCCCATTTTTGTGATTCTCACTGCAAATACTTCACCAAAACTCCAATCAATTATGCAGTCTCTATTACAAAGTTTGAGGATTTTAAAGTATCAAAAAGAAACAAGAGGTAACAAACTCACTATTAAAGCATTTAGCTTGGCAAGTGATTTATCTCTGTTCCTTTATCTGCTTAAGGTTTTCATTTCACTGTGTGAGCAAATTTCTACTGACAAGTAATTTTTGGAGAACAGCCAGAAGTAGGGGGTGGGAGGGAGGAAGAAAGATCTCCTAAGATATCAAAGACTTGAAAAAAGAAACCTGATGAGGTGACATTTGTGGTTTCGAAAATAATACACCTCCTCTAGTCTTCCATTCATTTACCAAAGAAAATCTCTCTTGTTCTTTAGCTCCCATTGTGTTACGTAATGCAATGTATAGAATAATTGTGAACAAAATAATTTTCTATATGAGATATATAAAATCATTTTGACCTAAAAAAGTCCACTTAAATGATACAAACATGATCTATTGTTGCCTTGTATATCCGAAGATTCTCCTGTTGAGACTAATCCTGTGTAACTGAGTTTGAATAGAACCAAAAAAAAAAAAAAAAAAATTACATGGCAGAGTAGCTTATGCAGAAACTAAAATGCTAGCCATGGGTGAATTACTATTATTATTCGTTGATTTGGAGGTCAAATCTTCTGAGTAATTTACACATAGTAGGCCCTCAAGAGATGGATTTTATTAAAGTGATTTCTCATTGCCATTTTCTAGAAATTATTTTTATTTTTAATATGCTACCTCATTTAAGCTCTCTACAGCAGCTGTATAAATACCTCTCATGCAGAAACCACTTCTTGGCAAATACAGCCAGGCTGCTACAAACAGGTAAATTCATGTATTCCACAAATGCATGTATCATGCGACTTATAAATATTTACTCGGTGTTCACTAGCATGAAGCACTCTGCTAGGTGCTGTGGAATTTTAAAGAATAATTAAGACAGAGTTGTGTCTTCAAGGAGTCTAATTATTGACAAAGGATTATATTGTAGGATAGAAAATGAGAACTGTGACAAAACACCAAAGGGAATTCAAAGGGAGAAGAGATTATTTCCTTCCAGTGGAATCTTGGAGGGCTTTATGGAGCAAGAGGCACTTCAGTTAGTTCTGGAGGAGTGGGCCAGGAGAGGGGAATTTGGGGATCCTAGCAGATTGAGAGGCAGTGAGGAAAGCCACTGAAGCACGAAGGCACGGAATTTGCAAAGAGCAGAGGGAAGTCAGTTTGGCCAGCGTATGAAATGAGAGGGTGGCTGTCAGAGACTTTGGTGCATCAGGGTTCCAAGCACTGCCATCTATAGGGGGCTGGAATGGCTCTGTCTGGAATTCCTCAGGGGATATTCCACTTGAGTAATAGGCAGAACTGCCCAATCTGGAAACTGAAACAAAGACAACACCATGGCAGTCAATATTCCACTTTTTTCTAAAGTGTTAATATAGACACGTATATCTGAGCACCTTTAAAATTTAGGTTGTGTCAAAGAAGGTCTAAAATTCTACAGGAGGGAAGAATTTTTAAAAAGGTGATGATATAAAATACATAAGGGAAAAACATGAGCCTCTGAACCACATGTACTGCCACTGGCATTCAAGAAAAAGCTAAACCAGTTTGAGGGGAAAAAGGCCCCACTCAATCTCTAGCACATAAGAAAGGGACATCGTTTCCTAGAACAACACCGCAAGGCCCCCATTAGAACGTGAAAATATTTACAGCGGTGGTGCTTTCGCTATGGGATTGCATGTTTTCCTTGCAAATATTTAACTTATGCTTTTGTGAGCCATGGCACATGGTATAAAGAAAACAGTACAATCAAAGCTGATGTTGAGGGGTGAATGCTTTTTATCCCAAACTACTGTGTGTGTGTGTGTGTGTGTGTGTGTGTGTGTGTGTGTTTAAAGAAAATTTCTAGTTAAATGTGCCCATTACCACTAATTATTGCAACTAACAAAAATATGAAAAAGTTTCTTGTTCTTACTCTACTGTGAAAGTATACACAGAAGTAAAAATAGCCCAAATTATTGGAGTCTTTTGCTTCATAATTTAATAATAATAAAATTTCTTTTTCATCTGTTTACCCTGTCAGCCAAAAACAAAGTGGAATTGTTCTAGGAAATAAATCACTTGAACAGTGGAGGAGACTTTTCCCCAACTATTTGACGTGAAAAGCACAGCCAAAAGTATGCATCTCAGAGCCTCAGACTTAGGAGCTGCCCCAGCCTTCTTCCCTAGATGTCTCACACCCCTGCTGGACGACTTCTAAGCATCGCAGCTCCGGATGGCCATGCGTCTTCTGTGTACAGACTCAAACCCAGGTGAAACCCATTTTATGAAATATACTTTATATAAACCTGATTTATTAAAGAGTTGAATTCATTAGTGGATTTTCTTAGTATGATTACTCATAGAAGCAGGGAAACTAAAAAGGCAATATTGTTCCAATTACTGTTTTTGTTGATAAAACTTTTAAGAACCATAGTTCTAGATCAGGGGTCCCCAACCCCTGGGCCAGGAAATGGTATGGGTCCTTGGCCTGTTACGAACTGGGCCGTACAGCAGGAGGTGAGTCGAGAGCAAGTGAGCACTATGGTCTGAACTCCCCTCCTGTCAGATCAGCCACGACATTAAATTCTTATAGGAGCGTGAATCCTATCGTGAACTGCACGTGGGAGGGATGTAGGGTTGAGTGCTCCTTATGAGAATCTAATGCCTGAAAATTGGAGGTGAAACAGTTTCATCCCGCAATCATCCCCCCTACCCTCCATCGTGGAAAACTGTCTTCCAGGAAACCAGTCTCTGGTGCCAAAAAGGTCGAGGACTGCTGTTCTAGATAGCACATGTGATACTTTATGGAAAATTATGAACAATCCTGATGGCACATCAATGAGATTACAGCATATCTGTTCACCATGGTTATGGGAATATATTAGCAAAAAACTGTCACCTCTTTTCTTGTGTTCTTTCTCCCTTTCCAGGGATTAAATAACATATTATTTTTATTACTTTCATTCTTTCTGTGGAACTTCTAATTAACTTGTTTAATTTATTCATGTGGCATTAGTATCTCATTTTGGGTGTGACTAGGCAGATTGGGAGTCAAAAAACTTGTTAATGGACAGATCCATCATTTAGAGGAGGTAGTCTGGGCAAATCTGGAGTGTAGGCACCAGAAGGCAATCACACAGGTATGCAGGCATCAGAAGGAATCTCATGGTAGATGACAAGAGGCATAGGCAGGAAGGGGTTAATTGGTGTCAGAGAGGTCCTTCAGGGTTCACTTTCATAGGCAAGTGAAGATCTAAAGGCAGGTGGGGATGGCAATGAAGGGAAGTTCTAAAAACAAATAGCTGGGACATAACCATGGCCATGGTCTTCATGGGCAAGACTCATACAATCGTCAGGTTCAACCAGAGAAACAAGCCAGCATGAGGTATATATTAAGGGAGTTACTGGCCAGGTGCGGTGGCTCATGCTTGTAATCACAGCACTTTGGGAGGCCGAGGCAGGCAGATAGCCTGAGGTCAGGAGTTCAAGACCAGCTTTGCCAACATGGTAAAACTCCATTTCTACTAAAAATACAAAAAATTAGCCAGGCGTGGTGGTGGCTCCCTATAGCCCTGGCTACTTGGGAGGCTGAGGCAGAAGAATCTTTGCACCTGGGAGGTGAAGGTTGCAGTGAGCAGAGATCGAGCCATTGCACTCCAGCCTGGGCAACAAGAGGCAAAACTTCATCTCAAAAAAAAAAAAAAAAAAAAAAAAGGGAGAGAGAGATTCACTGCACCATGGCACACATTTACCTATGTAACAAACCTGTACATCCTGCACAGTTACCCCGGAACTTAAACATAAAAATAAAAGCAAGGAGCTGGCATATGTGGTAATGTAGATTGGTAAAGCAACATCACAATCTGTAGGGTGGGCCATCAGAAAGATAAGATTTGAAATTGGAACTTCTAAAAGTTGAACCCATAGTCCCCAGGCAGAATTTCTTCTCCAGGGAAGCCAAATTACGTTTTCAAGGCTTTCCAACTGATTGAATCAGGCTCACTCAGATTATCTAAGATAGTCTCCCATACTTAAAGTTAATGATTATGGACTTCAAATAACATCTACAAAATACCTTCACAGTAACACCTAGAATAGAATTTGAGTGAATAATTGGGGACTATACTCATCCCAAACTGATCATCACAACTCATGTCTGAAGGACTGAGAAAAGCAAGATGAAATATTTCAATCCCAGAGAAATGGTACAACAAAGCTAAACTAGAAACAGTGTAGGTGTCTTAGCAAGTCTTTGAGTCAAAGACAAAATTATTTGAACTAAGAAATGAGGATGATAAGATACAAAGCAGATATCAGGACCAGAGACCAGACAGAAACCACTACAAACACTGGACTTTGTAAGACCCCAGCCTATAGGGAGTTTTGGTCTTTGTCTTCATTTGTTTGTGCTGCTATAACAGGATACAGCAGACTGGGTGATTTACAAACAATAAAAATTTATTTCTCACAGTTCTAGAGGCTGGGAGGGCCAGGGCCAACATGCCAACAGGCTGGGGTCTGGTAAGGGTTCCGTCTCTGCTTCCAAGATGGCACCTTGAAGGCTGCATCCTCATGTGGAAGAAGGCAGAAAGGCAAAAAAGATGAGCTCCCTCTATCAGACCCTTTTATAAGGTCATCTAATACCATTCATGAGGGTAAGTCTTCAAAACCCAATCACTTCCCAAAGGCCACACCTCCCAATACTGTTGCATTGAGGATTAAGTTTCCAACACATGAATTTTGGGGAACACACATTCAGACTATAGCAGCCCTTGAGCCTTCATCTCTAGGTGTGGTTTAAAAAGCACAATCCATAGGGACCAGGAGACCTTTAGGAGCAGAGCAGCAGTTCTAAACCAGAGGCAGTTTTGCATCATCTCCCCAAGGGACATTTGCCAATGTCTACAGGTACTTCTGGTTATCACAACCGTAGGGAGGTTGCTATTGGCATTCAGTGGATAGCTATCAGTGATACTGAGGAAACTTTCTATAATTCCCCTTGTGGCCCCGACAATAAAGAATTATCTAGTTCCAAATGTTAATAGTGCTAAGGTTGGGAAACCCTGGAGTAGAGTAATCAACATAGGCCGGAGGTATTCAATATTCAATCTAAAGTAATCCTAAACTTTTATATAACTACTGAATATCTACAGAGCTCATGAGGGAGCAGCAGCAACAGCCCTGCGTATTCTCTGGGTGTGCATGGCATAGTTGAAAGGAGCCTGAATTCAGAGTGGAGTCCTGAGTTCAAAGCTAACTGCGACATACACTTTACATGTGCGCCTTGGGCAAGATGCTTAACCTTTTGTAGCCACAGTTTACTTATTTCTAAAATGAGAAACTATCTTCTCATAGGATGATTGAGAGTATTAGTGATACTACCAGATATATTTTAGTTACCTTTACTTTTATTCCAAGAAAATACTCGGCAAGTTATGACAATAATCTAGCCAAGAGAGGATAAGACTACAACTTAAGCAATGACATTATCAGTGCATAAACATGATTCAATTTTCAAAATATTTCTTAGAATATAAAAGACTTGTCAACCTAGTGGATGGGGAAGGGAGGAGGGCGAAGAGGAGCCAAGGGTGAATCGGGTTGACTGGTGGCATTATGAACTGAGATATGAAATCAGCAGAGGACCCAGCTGATGGGGGAAGAGAATGAATTCAGTTTCAGACATGTAATGTCTTGGGTGCCTTCAAGAAAGCCAGATGGAGATACAGTGGTCATACTTAGAGTTTGCAATCCAGTTTCACATACATTGTTCTTTTCAAACTTTGATCATTCTAATAGCCTGGCAAAAGACAGGCTTTATTATTTATAGTTTTTAGATGTGGAAACTGGACTCAGGGAGCCTAAGTAAATTACCAAAGACCACAGGACACTCGGGGATAGAGTTTTGCTTTCACTCCAATTCTTAGTAATAAGATTTTAAAAAACAAAACGCCAGGTGCAGTAAGTGGCAAATGGAAAATGAGTAGAGGAATCAGGCTTGATTTTTGTTGGTTTGTCTGTGAGGGGTGTACCTGCTCCTCAAAGATTGTGAGGGTTGGGCAGAATAGAGCACTCAGATGCAGGCTCTTAAGATGGCACCAATCAGCCACATTGAGAAGTCAGACACAGGTTGCTGAGGCCACTGTGAGTGGAAATGTTTTATAGCTCATTAACTACATGAACACAGGGGCTGAGAGAAATTTGAAACAAAAATGTCAGCAGGCATTGCCAATTCAAGAGAAAATGCAATGATCATGCAAATCAATGGAAAGATATGAATGAACAAATTTTGATTTACCCATAAGTTTTTAGAAACACATTTACTGAGACACATTTTAATCTCTGAACATTGATGCTCTTTCATTCCAATAGCAATATAAAGCATGCTATTCTGAGAAAGAGCTCTGAAAAGGCTGGGTTTTCACAGGTTTGTTTTTCACAGTTTTAACGCTTCTGAAAACTTACTTTTGGACATGAGACATATATTCAAAAATGCTCTAATGAGACCAATTTGATTTTTAATTTAGATTTTCTAAATATGAGTTTCTGAAAATTTCATCTAAGCAACCCCCACACTCTGCTTATTTCTTGGAAAATGACAGCCTTCGGTCTTCCAGCTGTGTGATCAGGGAGGGTCTCTTCCTACTGGTTAGAGCAGCACCATCAAGACTGTCAAAGGAGATGTGGACTCTATCTCTAATCATCCTCCACATTTTTCTAATATCTTCTATTTTCAAGTTTCCCACATTTTGGGGGACCTATTAGGCCATTTTCACTTTGCTAATATATCGTTCATTTCCTCTACACAATTTTTTTTTTTTTTAAACAGAGTCTTGCTCTGTGGCCCAGGCTGGCATGCAGTGGCACAATCTCGGCTCAATGCAACCTCTGCCTCCTGTGTTCAAGTGATTCTTCTGCCTCAGCCTCCTGAGTAGCTGGGATTACAAGCACCTGCCATCATGCCTGTTAGTTTTGTTGTTTTTTTGTTTTTGTAGAGATGGGGTTTCACCATGTTGGCCAGGCTGATCTTGAACTCCTGACCTCAGGTGATCCACCTGCTATGGTCTCCCAGAGTGCTGGGATTACCAGTGTGAGCCACTGTGCCTGCCTCCTCTACACTTTCACAGACTACCATAGTTGCATGTTGTATTTCTTTAACATGATTTTAATCCAATATCTTTTGCATCTCTTGTTACACTTCTTTTATTCCTAACCTTGAATAGATATATTTTCTTTTTTCTCTTTTTCTAAATCAGGCTCTTGAAGGGTTTATCTATTGTATAGGCCTTTTTAAGATGTAATTATACTTTCTACTTTTTTTTTTTGTTTGTTTTTCATTTCATTAGCACCAATTTTTATCTTTATCTAGTCTCTCTCAGGTTCATTTTATTTGAACTTTTTTTCTTTCTAAATGTTTGGACTTTGGTTCTTTATATAATAAGTTCCTCTTCCCTCCCTCTCCTCTGCTTCTGCTCTGATTACGGATGTTGCTAGTCCTAAATGTTTGCTACAGGAATAGGGCCTAGAAGTTTTGGAAAGGTCACCTTTTTGTAAATTATTTTATCATTTTCATTTGATTATGATCAGGAAAAGTTGCCTGTCAAGTCTTTACTTTAAAAAATGTGTTAAGGATTTTCTTTCCCAAATAAACTACAGAATTTTGTAACTGCTGCATGCACACGCACACACACACACACACACACACACACACACACACAAAAATACATGTGTTTTCAAAATCTGTCTATTTCCTCTGAGGGGCTCTACAGGTATCCATTCAGTGAAGTTTATTAACTGCATTGTTCAACTCTTTTATGTCCTTACTTATTTTTCATGTACCCGATCTGTCCAATCTTGAAGGAGGTTTCTTGAAAATGCTCAGAAAGTTTTTATTTTTGTTAAGCTTTCCTTGCATTTTAAATTGTTTAAAATTTGCTAAGGATTTTGGTCCATACTGGTTTATGGCTAATATTTTTTGTTTGTAAATTTTGTATAATTACATACTATATCTTTTTATAATACTCTTCATCGTAAAGTCCACTCATCATACTCATATACTATTAGTATTGCCCTTGTTGGTTTCTTTTGTTTTACATGTGTCTAGTACACATTGCATTTTCCTTATTTTCAAATTTACTGCTGTTTTAAATACTTTTTCTGTAAATAGCCTAAGTTTCCATTTTGTTTCTTAACCTTCTCTAAAGTCTCTGCCTTTTAATGGGATGAGTTCTTTCATGCATGGTTAGCGTAATCATTGAAATACTTGACTTCATTCCCTTTGCTTTACTTTATGGTAGTACAGATTTCACTACATATTTCTTCTTCATTAGTTTTTCATGTTTTGTCAAGTGACTATTTTCTTCTCCCATTTCTTTTCTTATTAATTGAAAGTCCTCTAATTTTCTATTCCTTTGCAGGTTGGTTTACCTTTCCCAACACTTATTCAGACGCATATTTACCCATTATTATTTGAAAACAAGACACTGACTACTTCCTTCATCTTCTTCTACCTCCATAAGATGAAGCTTAGAGGAATACTTTGTCTTTTCCCCTTGATTTTCTTCTTTGGACTCTCCTCCCTAAGAGGGGATACTGAAACTCATTGTCCCCATTCTCTAATTACAGGTTTCTTTGAAAATTTGGTTACTATTTCTTTCTTACATTGAAATCTGTTTCATTTCTGGACTACCCCTTACTGGTACTTTGGTCTTTTGGATCTCACTTCCTGGCTCTTAACATTTTCTTCGTGTTTTCATTTGTATGTGCTGGATCTGGGTTTAAGGTAAAAACCACCTTTATTGAAGTCCACTAATTTAGATTTCAACACTGCCTTTCTCATCGTCAAACAACCTATTGGAGATGTTTAAGTCATACAATTCCTGTGTGCTCGATGCTTTGTTTGTTGATGCTTTGGGTACTATGCTTGATTGTTAACAGCCCATAATATTCCTAAGTGATCAGAGTCGTGGTCTAGTTCTTCCAAGGGCTCTGTTTTCCTGGACACTTAGTGTTTGATCATTTTCATTGGCTTCCCACTCTCTTCCCCATTCCTCTGTGCCACCCCTCCCCGCAACATGAATGGGATTGCTACTCTTATAAGAGAGAACCCAAAGAGATCCATTGCCTTTTCTCTTTTCTACTGGGTGAGGTTACAGTAAGATGGCTGTCAATGAGAATGCAGGCCCTCACCCGTTGCAGTATATGCCAGTGCCTTGATCTTGGACTTGCCAGCATTCAGAACTGCGAAAAACACATTTCTCTTGTTTGTAAGCCACGCAGTCTATGGTATTTTGTTAAGGTATGTTGAAGGAGACACTAAGAGATTATCTTCAAGAGATGGAAGGTAGACCATTCTCTTCCATAGTGGGTTGGCTGGGTGCCTCAGGAGGCAGCTATTCCCCTCAACTCAGATTCACTATCTCCTTTTCCTGGGAGACAGGGGTTTTAGTCCTATTAGAGGACTTCTTTTGGGGTTGTTGGGGCCAGGAAGACTATTTTGCAGTAATTTGTATGCTGTGACTCTGATAATGGTGAACCAAATTCCTCTGCATCCCTGAAATTCTGATCCATGCTCAAGGAATGCCCAGGGTGGTATCCAACCTCTCATGTGACCACTCTGGTAAAGGCCCCAGCTCAGCTGTTCTCCAGAGCCCAGAATATTAATGATGCTCATGTGTCTGCAAGTGCAGCATTTACTGGACATAGGAAAGGCAGAGAAATTGGCACACAGGGTACAGGGAAAGTAAAATATTAAAGTCCAGTCACTGTCTCCTAGAATCCTCTCAATCTGATGCTTTAAGAAACATACAGAAAAGTGGTATTTTAAAAAGACCTTTTGTTTGGGTCGAACTCTATAAACATAAATAATGAGCATAACTAATTTTTACCTTATAAGCATTGAAGTAGTATCAAAAAGTCATAAACTATCAGCCAAAATTTTTCAAAAGTTAAAAGCATCAATTGAAAAACTAATGTTTCATTCACGTTAGTTTCCTCATCCTTAGAACAATTACCTAAAATTCTGAACGAATACTCTAAGATATTCGGAAGAAAAAAAATGTTTAGTTAGTGTGACTCTAGAATATTGGAAAAGAAAAAAAATTGTTTAGTGTTGTTACAGTTATTATGATATCTCAAAGATTAATGAAAGCCACCAGCTCTAAAAAATTTCAGGACACTTTAAGTGAGCCAAAATATTTAGTCAGATTTGTGTCATTTTGACCCAGGCCTCTTAGTTCCTAGTGGCTAGAATGAAGAAAAAAGAAACAAATAAAAAATATGTTAACTCCAGCCAGATACAGTTTTTAAGAAAAATCAATCATCATCAAAAGGCAATATTTTCCCTAAACATTAAACATTTGTGCTTAATCACCCTCGATCTAGTTTTCTGAGAATGTGCAAGTAATTCACAGTCTAGATATTCAGGGCAATGAAATCCAGGGTATTCTGTAGGCCTAGTGTTACGGTTTAGCTCTCTGTCACCATCTAAATCTCAACTTGAATTGTAATAATTCCCAAGTGTCAAGGGTGGGGCCAGGTAGAGATGATTGGATCACGTGGGCGATTTCCCCCATTCTGTTCTCGTGGTAGTGAATAAGTCTCTTGAGATTTGATGGTTTTATAAGTAGGAGTTTCCCTGCCCAAGCTCTCTTGGTTGCCGCCATGTAAGACGTCCTTTTGCTCATCCTTTGTGTTCCGCCATGATTGTGAGGACTCCCCAGCCATGTGGCATGGTTTTGATTTTATTAGCAGCATGAGAACGGACTAATACACTCAGTTAACTCATAATGCATTTTCTTTACTTTGAAAGTGCTTTTAAAACTCTTGTATAAGTTTATGCCAATAGAACTTTTTTTGGCCAAAATATTGGAACCAGCGTTGGAAAGGTACAGTCTTAATTACCACTTCTGTGGGCCATAATTAAGAAGAGATACATGATGAATTTTTGCATACTATTTGAACCAGGTAGACATAACAAAAGTAACAGTAAATATATGTGAGCTATTCACAAGATACATAAATAAGAATAATTAGGAAGGAAGGTATTCAATTCTTAGGATAGAAAAACAGCCTGTCAAGTGATTCTTTCAATTTTCAAGGCTGCTACCTCTAAAATATTCTGTAGTGCATATTCATATACTTACAGGAAGGACATTTGGCTTGGCAGACATATCTCTTGAGTCAAAATAATCCAGCCTACTCCAAAATCCTAGCTGCTTACTGTGTATATCCATATGCTGCTTCTGCCAGCCTCCCAAAATCAACTCATCCAAATTTGGACACATTTTCTTCTATCCCCTCTTTCCTCATAACTCATCTCTCCTCTAGCAGCCTCTCTGTATATTAATATTTCCATGTAGTCATCCAGGCCAGAGAAGCTGGGAAGCTACATTATCTTCCCACACTCCTTAGATGCAACCACACTGGACCACTTGGCACTCTCTGAACAGCCTCTGTCCCTGGCTTTGCATATACTGTTCATTTAGCCCAAGACTTCCACAAGCAAATCTTACTTGAGGAAATAATTCTCCTTCTTCAAGGCCCACTTCAGATGCCACTGCCATAATTCTGTCCTGCAGATCCTTGTTTATATCACTTTCTTTCTATGTTGTGTTCATCTCTCACCAGATCATACTCAGTGGTGTTTAGGGATAGGGTTCCAAGGACAGTTTTATCTTTCAAAGTCTAAGTGCAGGGTCTTATATGAATAACCTAATCAAAAAAAAAAAAAACATTTGTTCATTCTAAACCTATTACTGCACAAACATACTCCACCCACTACCCCCCCAGCAGAAACTCAGGAGCTATGAGTGAGAAATCTAATAATTTTAGATTTTTAAAACAGAGAGGAAAGGGGACTCAGATTCGTTCATTATTTACCAAGTGCCAGATGTTTCAGATAATGTGCGGGTGCCAGAAACCTGCTTGCCTGTTTCTTTTGCAGAGGACTGTACACAGCTGCCATTGTTATCCCCACTTCATGGCTGCAGATACTGAGGTTGGGAGGTTAAGTAACTTGCCAAAGGTCAGATAACTGGTAAGTACAGAAAGTAATTTTGAACTCCCTTGTGTTTGACTTTAGAGAGTGCTGTTTTTCTCTCACATTCCACAGTCCTGGATACTGTGCTTGTTACTTTTTATATGAATTGTCATTGCTTTTTTTTTTCTCCCTGAGAGAAGTAACATGATTTATTTACCTCTTGATCTACCTTTGTATTAGTTTTTTACTGCTGCTGTAACACATTGTCACACTCTTGGTGACTTAAAACAACACAAATGTATGCTTTTACAGTTCTGGAGGTGAGAAGTCCAAAATGAGCTTTAAAGGGTAAAAAGGAAGGTGCCAGTAAGGCTAGTGCCTTCTGGGGGTTCGGGGGGGATGTGTTCCCTGCCTCTTCTCCATTCCAGAGGCTGCTTAGGTTCCTGGGATCGGGGCCACATTGCTCTTGTCTCTGCCTCTCACATAACCTGGGCTGCCTTGGATGTTCTTGCTTCCTGCTTGTAAGGACCCTTGTGATTACAATGGCCCCCCCACCCCGGATAAGCCAGGAGACTCTTCCCTTCTCAAGATCCTTAATTTAAATACCCTTTGCCATGTAAGGCAACATTAGTAGATGCAGACAACTTTGTGGGTCATCATTCAACCTTCCACACCCTCATAACTGAAATATGTATTAGTAAAATGTTTTTTTTTTTTTTTTTTTTTTGAGGCAGAGTCTCACTCTGTTGCCTAAGCTGGAGTGCAATGGTGCTATTTCGACTCACTGTAACCTCCACCTCCCAGGTTCAAGCCTCAGCCTCCTGAGTAGCTGGGACTATAGGCACACATCAACACGTCCAGCTAATTTTTGTATTTTTACTGGAGACGGGGTTTCACCATGTTGGCCAGGATGGTCTCGACAGCTTGACGTGGTGATCCACCTGCCTCAGCCTCCCAAATTGCTGGGATTAGAGGCGTGAGCCACCGCACCTGGCCATAAGATCTTTTCTTTGGCGTAGTAGCACAAGAAGCTAATCGGTGGATAATGAAGTTGAATCAGGGATGTCCAACTCTGTAAGTAGTTCAGGGCAATATACAACTGAACCGATGAGCCACAAATAGAGACACCTGTTTAAACAAACACCTGAACCCTGGATAATTGTGATAATTATATGTAAGCACTTATTGACTCTATAACATTTAAAACATACTTGCCGTTATTCACGGCATATGGTCACAAAGCCCCAGAGCCATTATACTTTAAAAACGAAACTTACGTTATTTACTCCACTCTGCTGTACAGTGATCCTTTTGGAATTTGAATAAATACCCTGTGGCCAAAATTCCCCATAGAAATGCTCCCTTTCCGTAAAAGTATGTTAGTTTCCTACCCATCTGAATGGGAAGTGGCTCGTTTTGACTTCTTTCTTTGTTAGCTTCTTCAAGTGAACCAATCACGGAAGCCACTCCTGTGATAAACTGGCAGTTAAAAGACTCAAATGTCAAGATGTTTTTATCAGCCACATCAACAGTAACTTTCAGATTGAGTAGTTTTCTCTCTGGCGTATGTCAAATCTTTGGCATGGCTTTTTTTTCTCCCCCACGCAAAATAGAAATTGCTCACATGCTAATAGGAACTTCCTGGTCCGATTGTTCACACATCTCACCTACAATATCCTTCACCTGTTAGTGAAGAAGATGATGGGACATATTATCCTGTAGCTGTTGAATGCCTATCAACCCTGAGAGGCAAGTACACCTCCTTCTGTGTATCCAGTATGTGATCGTAATAGAATTCCATTTTGTGGTTTGTGAAAAAGTGTTTTAGAGCTAACCCACGTGTGTTTTCAAATTTCATACCAATATACACTCAGCTTCCGAGCTGCTCACTTGCTTGCTGGCTTGTATCCCATTTTCACATGCAATTTCTTTATGAATTGAAGGGAATATGTAGGCAGGCATCTAGCAGTTTAGGAAAATAAATTTCTATATTTCGAGCATTGCCTTGCTGTAGACGCAAGACAAAATAGATAGGTAGACATCTTGGATCGCCAGTGAGGTTTTTTTATTTTTAAAGGCAGATTATAGAAAGTATCCTTCTCCATGCCTCCCAACCTGAATGCTTCCACTACAATTTTTTTCTATTTAAATATTGCTGTGTTCCATAATCAGTAATATAATGACCTATCTGAAAATGCCATATGTCATCAAACTATTTGGCAGCAAAAACCTATTTGAGACCCATTATTTAGTGACAGCAGCGTCTACTTGAATAAATAAACTTCATTATCTGTACACTCCAATCCATGAATAGCTGTGAATAAAGAGATATAGCATATTGATTTTGCTATGGTCCTTCTCTGCAATGTAGGTGGCATTACATCCGCTTACAGTTTCAATGGCCGGCCGCGGTTTAGAAATAAAAAATCATTATCTGGAAACCTCTCAAACCAACAGAAATGTAATCAATTTTTTATCTGTGGTTAGGCACTGGAAGTCAGTGGTGGATTTTCTATCCTCGGTGTTCTCATCCTTTTGTTAAAATATTTAGGGCACTCCCATGGGAAATACTATACCTCGATTGAAACTGTTTACATTAGGAAGTGAAAAATCTGCTCTTTGTATCTTGTTAGCCACAAACATATCCTTGTCTCATGGAGTCACTTCCCCTAGAGGATATGGGATATAGCCCTCCTCTAGTTTCTGAATATCCTCCTACTGAATGACTGAAGCCACAGGGACTTACTACAACCTTGATTATTATTTAAATTCAGCATACAATTTCACATCATGTAACTTAACTCTCACTCAGATGAGAACATACTAATTTGACTTCTAGCAGTATTCCCATTAATGTTCTTTGGATGATTATGAAAGAAAAATAATTCTATAATGGAAGATACGATAGAAGTGTTCCTACGATTGGTAGCATGTCTCAGGTAAGTAATTATTACATTTAATAAGTTATATCTTTTTAATTTTTGTTTACTTATCTATAGTTATGGAAGATCCACTATTGTTCAAATATAGTCAAAGTGACGGAAAGGTGAAGAAGTTATGTTCTCTCCTGTTGAGGAGTTTGCAATTTGTCTAGTAGGAGGAAAGATACTGCTTACAAAGAACTACAATGCAGGATAGAAAAGAACAAATGCCATGGTAGAATTATAAATGAAGAACTATCAATTATCTGAGATGGGAAACTTCCTAGAAAGAAAAGGAACAGGAGAAGGCCTCGTGAAGGAGGGACATTTGTGGCGAATGAAAGTTAACCGTGACTAATTGATGGAGTATCTACACTGTGTGCCTGATAGTGATGGACAAGGAAGATACAGTACAACCATGGAGAAAGACTGGAAATAAGACTTTATGCCAAAATGAATCAGTTACAAATATGATACATCTGTGAGGAAGCATAGGGTTTGATGAGCACACGGAAGCAAAGGCCCTAATTTAGGGATTCTCTGATTATGTGGTATCTTAAGTCTGTTTTGTCCTGCTGTAACAGAACACCTGAAGCTGAGTAATGTTTCTTTTCTTTTCCTTTTCTTTATTTGAGACAGAGTCTTACTCTGTCACCAGGTGCCAGGCTGGAGTGCAGTGGCACAATCTCGGCTCACTGCAATCTCCGCCTCCTGGGTTCAAGCAGTTCTCCTGCCTCAGCCTCCCGAGTAGCTGAGACTACAGGTGCCTGCCACCACGCCCAGCTAATTTTTGTTTTTAGTAGAGACAGGGTTTCACCATGTTGGTCAGGATGGTCTCGATCTCTTGACCTCGTGATTCGCCCGCCTCTGCCTCCCACAGTGCTGGGATTACAGGCGTGAGCCACTGTGCCCGGCCGAAGCTGCGTAATTTTTAAAGGACAAACATTTATTTGTGACGGTCTAGAGGCTGGGGAATCCAAGATCAAGGCACTGGCCAGTCTGATGCCTGGTGACGGCCTCGTCTCCCCTTCCAAGATGACACCTTGAAGCCTGTGTGCGCCGAAGGGGAGGAATGCTGTTCCTCACAGGGCAGGAGGGTGGAAGGGCAAAGAAGCCCTTTTTAAAAGGCATTAAACCACCCAGGGAGGTGGCACCCTCATGGCCTAATCACCTCTTAAAGCTCCCACCTCTTCATACTGTCACAACGGCAATTAAATTTCAACATGAGATTTGAAGGGAACAAACATTTGAATGTTCAACCATAGAATGTAGTATTTAGGCTAGGGGTGGGGACAGCCAGAAGGCGAAGAGACCTGTAGTGGAGTGGGGGAGGAAAGAAAGGGCAAAATTAAGATCCAGTTTGTCCCAAGACACAGCTATGGGGATGACAGATGTAACTACTGTAAACATAGCTCCTTGGGGCTTCAATGTCACATGGGATTCACAAGCAGATATAAGAATTTATGGGTGTGGAAAGCTGAACTGAAAAGGGATAAAGCAAACGGCTAATTATTGATTACGTGCTACAGACCACATATTTTATCAAGTTCTTTATATATGCACATTACATTTAATTTATAATGTTTTTATAATTTTACAGAAAAGGGAAATAAAGATTTAAAGGCTGAATGATTTCTCTAAAATGATACTGCAGGTTTGTAATGTTCACGTTTACCTGAAAATGTTGAAGGGTGAGTTAGGGGAGGGAGTCTGAATCCGGATGGAATCACTCTTATTCTACTGAGAAAGAGATGAGAAGAGATTAGGCTATTCCTCCACAGATGGATAACTGGATAGGCAGAGAGTCAGGATTAGAAACTTTACGTCAATATAATTGTCATCAATAAAAATTGGAGAAAGGAAACAAGATAAGAAAAGTTTAAACATGGAAATTTCTCACTCTTTATTGCTTCAGAATTAAGCCCCCATAGTCCGTCAAATTCCAGAGCAGAGCTTTGCTAAGGGTCCTTTGCAAATGGGTGACATGTGTACAGTGAAATATTTATCCTCTCAGCCCTCATGGTAGAAGGAACAAGTTTGTTGGGAGATAGACACACACACAGCGTTTGTTTGTAAGGATCAATTGAATGCTGAGAACATAGAAACTCTGAACAGAACCTCAGAACAGGAACTAGTCTGCGGATTCCAAAAGGAAATTCTTCCCTGAGGACATGATCTTTCAATGGGCATCTGAATGAAGGCAAAATAATGGGGGGTCTAGGGGAAGGCTAGAGAGACAGAGAACTATAAGTAGAGTGAAGCCTTCAGGGAGGTAGAAGTGGCCAATGTGGTCCGCACTTTCAGAGGGGAGTGCCACGCAGCAGGCAGACAGGACAGAGGGGAGAGTGGAGAGGGTGGAGTGGTGGTAAGCGGTTTTGTGTGAAAGTTAAAGCGGTTTTGGGTTTTCATCTTAATAGAAATAGAAAGCCATTGAGTCAAGGAAGGTAGGTAGGCTGGCGAAACTTTCCGTTGGAGAAGGATGTTCATACGATCGGGTTTTCATTTGCAGATAACTGTGGAGAAAGTCTGAGCACAGAAGAACTCTCAGGAAGCTGCTGCAGGTGCAGCTTTAGGCTGCATGATGGCAGCAGGGGCAGAGATAAGCAGGTACTTATGAAGACCCATAGAGGGCTAGATGGAGGAGAATCGGACGACAGGGGAGAGACAAAAATCCAGCAGAGTGAGGTGGGGAATTGGGGAGGGGTGAGAAAAGGCACCCAGAGTTTTGTCACAGGCTCCCCTGCACACAGGCATATGGTCTGACCTCCTTCCCCCCAACCCCCCAGAGATCAGGGTTTCTGGCAATGTTGTCCAGGTTGGAATCAAATTCCAGGGCTCAAGGGATCCTCCTGCCTCAGACTTCCCAGTAGCTGGAACGACAGGTGCCTGCTACTACACCAGGCATCCACTTTTGACTTCTTTTGCCCCAAGCTTGATTTAAAGTGCTCTTTGTAATTCATTGTGACTGTACCCAACACTTTGCACATCTCTATCTTTCCTACGTTTATTTCAACCTCCTGGAATCCCCTTTCCCCCTGTAACTGCATTTCAACATCTTGTTTATTCTTTAAGTCTCAGATCAAATGCCCTGCTTTTTATGAGATCCTTCCTAATTTGAAGTAATTTCTCGTTCTGTGTATACCTTAACTTTAATGATCTGTGTATCTCGACATGTATATTTTTCACATTTAATTTGTGTTTATTATTTGTGTGTCTGTCTGCTTCCCCTTTAAGGCTGGATAGAACAGATTTTATATTTTATCTGCAAACATCTTTCAAAGTTATTTGCAAACATCTACCAAAGTTTGCAAACCCGTTGGAGTTAGACTGACAGTATTTTATTTTTACAATAAAAATGTTGTATTATTTGTCAATTAATTTGACATAAAAATCTGGATTTCTAGTTTTTCTGGAGGAGACAAAGGCTCAAGCCATCTTTTACTTCCTTCCTTCTTTCCTTCCTCCCTCCCCTCCTCCTTTGCCTCCTCCTCCTCCCCTCCCTTCCCCTTCCTCCCTCCATCCCCCCTTTCTTTCTCTTTCTTTCTTCCTTTCTCTCTCTCTCTCTCTTTTTTTTTTTTTATAGATAATAAGGTTTCTGTCTATTGTCCAGGCTGGAGTGCAGTGGCATAATAATAGCTCACTGCAGTGCTGACCTCCTGGCTCAAGCAATCCTCCTGCCTCAGCCTCCCAAGTAGCTGGGGCCACAGGTTCATGCCACCACACTTGGGTTTTTTTTTTATTTTTAATTTAAGGGACAAGGATTTTGCTATGTTGCCCAGGCTGGTCTCAAACTCCTGGCCTCATGATCAAATGCATGAGCCACAGTACCCAGCCTCAAGCCATCTTTTGGAGTAGGCACCTGTCCTCTGACCTCCATGCTCACTACTCCTAATTGTCTATTAATTCCACTTACTGGCCTGGCCCCTGGAGGCATCTGAGTTTAAGGCACTGGTCTAGACATTCTTATTGAGTTTAACAAAATCTAATCAAGAATAGTGTGTTGAGCTACTTAATTCAGGACTGATTGGTGAGGTCATCTCAGGTAAAATGTGTCCAATATCATTTCAAGGCCATTATTTCAGATAATTTGTAATGCCTTTCACTAGAGAGAGGAAGGTGTGTAGGTATGCATCTAATACAACAGCTCTGTCCTTAGTTTAAACTTCAGTTTCCAACATAAAGACATAAATGTATGTGAGGAAGGAACAGAAAGCTGGATATATTCTTGATTGAATTAGCATTGCTTGCTTTGTTTGTAATTGTTTGGATATTTACGGAGCATGGGAGGGGGGAGGTGGATTGTAACTGATGGAGATTGCGGCTGTAGACAATTGGGTCTAATTGAGTTATGTGGCTTACACAGCGGATATTGCTTCCTGGTTGGAAACTGGTGCAAGCCATAAATAATCAATTTTAGTAACAGAAACGTGAGGGTTAGAAATTCTTACTAACTCATATGTGTAATGATGAAAAAAGGATATACCATTCTTAATCTCTTGTGCTCTGATGTTATAAAATAGCCTCTATTCTAATGATATGCTCCTCCAAATGACAGAAATTTAGCATTGTTTGTTGGTAGATGAGAAAAGTAAAAATAACGCCCCCCCAAATGGAGTAAAATATCAGGAGGAATCAAAGTAATTTATTTGATATTACTGTGTATTAAGCACTTTTTCCTCCCTGCATAAAATGGAATTTAAGGCTTATAAATCACTTTTTGAATCATTGGGAATCTTGATGTTTTCTGAAAATGGAACTATAAAGAGTTCAAAGGATAAAAATAGAGAGCTAAAGCAGTTGACTGCTCACAAAGGCATAAACAGATAATTAAATTTGAAAGATGAAAAAATCAACAAAATGTGAGTGCCTCACTGACAATGCAGAGACCAGAGGAAAACCGCATCAAGACAATCTCAAACATATATTGAAGGTTAATATATTGTTGAGTTTTTGATCATAAAAAAATTGAAATTTGCTTTTGAACTCCAAACTAGTTGTTTAAAAATAAACCTTTCTGATTTCTGATCTAAAAGACCTATTTTTTTTTCTCTTCTCAGAATCTGTTTCTTGGGTCTGAAAACAGTGATCATGATAAGAAGTGTTCTGTTACAAAGTCTTCTATGAACACAACATGTTTTATGGGCTAGAGGGGATTCCAGTGAGTGAAAAGTTATGGCAAAATCTTTATATCCCGTGAGGTTACATAATTCTTTCCGTAATGTCCTCAGCTGCAGACATTTATATAACTTGTCCTGCTCCAGCACCGTCTCTGAGTTCATCTCCCAGGGACACAATGGCCATAATAGTGCCCATTATAGCTGCTATTCTTCTCAATTGTAAAGGCACAGTGAAATCGTGGGGATGAAGCTGTGCCTTGATTGGCTGTTAAATTGCGATCAATGAAAAGAATTTGTGCCATAATTTTACAACCAAGCAAGAACTGGCCATCCTGGTGGTAAATCAGCATGTACATGCCATCAAAACTAAAGTGTCTCACTTGGATAACTGAACTGAATTTTCTTTAAGACAACAGGGTACCATAGAAGGTACATTAAAAAAAAAATCTGCTTGGGCATTTTTCTGCCACCTGGTTAAAAAGAAATAACATATGAACAAGGACAAAGTTCAAATAAGAATGGTGACTTGCCTTTAAATTATAGCTTAGTTGCATCAAGTTATAAAGGAAAACCAATGCTCCTTTTAATCTAATAGGAAGTGAAAATGACAAACATGAAGAAACCATTCTCAAGGGTCAGCAAACTTTTCCTCTAAAGGGCCAGATAGTAAATATTTTAGGCTTTGTGAACCATATATGGTCATTTTGGTATATGTATATATATATATATTTTACAATCCGTTAAAAATGTAAAAACCAGGCTTACAAAAGCAAGCCATGGGCCAGCCTCAGGGCTGCAGTTTGCAGATCCCTGATTTATATGAATGCTTATAGATGTGAATTTTAATAAAAGCTCAACACACATCTCTTTTGATCTCCTCTATACGGCCCCCTCCACCCTCCTCGGGTTCACCACGTGGAGAAATGTTCTGGAGAGTATTTCTAGTTTTTAGACCAATGCTTGAAAGCAGTAGCCAGGGCTCTCTCTGTGAAATGTGGCTGGAAAATAAATCCTGGCAATAAGACTTTTCCTGTTGTGTACATCTGTAGTCTTCCTTGGCTTTGCAGAACCTGTCTCTGTTCACCTCTGTCTCTCAGAATTGTAAAGAGTCTCAGAGAAAACAAGAAAACAAACAAACAAGCAAAAAACAGAAAAAATGATTTTCCCAAAAGCCAACAAGAAAAGCCAAGAACCCTCAGTTCTAGACACACACATACACATAACCAGATACCACCTAATGCCTGCTTGTGGAGCCAACCTGTCTACCATGATAATTGCTTCCTTGTCCAAAGGAGGGCTATTTGGAGCTGTGCTTCATTGTAACCTTGAACTATTCCTTCTACCCTCTCAGCTGCTCCCCAGCTCTCAATAACACAATTACTTGGTCATCTTGCTGTTACTTTCTCTTTGCCAGCAGTTATACTGCAACAGGCATTTTTCAGTGCTGTTCCACTGAGTTGCCCTGTTCTGGAAATGCCATCTTGTCTTTAACATTCAGGAAACACACCCGCATTTTATTCATAGTAAGAGTAATAATAGGTTACAGTTAGTAAGTACCTATTTCACCCTAGGTACTATTCTCAGCTCTTGATATAAATAACTCATTTAATCCTCCTAATGACCCTAAGAAGTAGGTACTACTACTATTTTCATTTCACAGAAAAAGGAAGTGAGAGACAGGAGTCAGCCACCTGAACAACCAGAAGCAAGTCACCTGAATTGCTCCTTTTATAGGTAAGGAATTCCATTCATTCATTCATTCATTCATTTTGAGACGGAGTCTTACTCTGCTGCCCAGGCTGGAGTGCAGTGGTGCAAGCTCAGCTCCCTGCAACCTCCGCCTCCCGAGTTCAAGCAATTCTTCCACTTCCACCTCCTGAGTAGCTAGGATTACAGGTGCTCGCCACTGAGCCCAGCTATTTTTTTTGTACTTTTAGTAGAGATGGCGTTTCACCATGTTGGCCAGGCTGGTCTCAAACTCCTGGCCTCAGGTGATCTGCCCACCTCTGCCTCCCAGAATGCTGGGATTACAGGTGTGAGCCACTGTGGTCGGCCTAGGACTACATATTTCTTATTCCCATATGCCCAGTGTGTACTCTGATTGGGTGGATGTTTTTAGCGTAATTGTTTCCAGAATAGTTTTGGCCATTTGTTCATCTGGTGACCATGGTTCAGTCTACATAGAATATAGAATATATACATAGATATCCTGGTCAGGCCATTGCATATTTAGGAGTCTGCAAACATGTGGGTCCCATCTTGAATCTAGTCCTCATCAACATTACTGTTGTTTTTAATGAGTAGTTGCAACACTGACAATCATGTGTATTTCAGAGGAAAATCTTAATTTCTGGCTGTTTTTTGAAAACCAGAAGCTCTGGCAATCCTGGGCTTGCATTCTGGCACAGTGATAATTGGCTCCATCAGTCGCCTTATCCTGGGCAATTGCTTTCCAGTTTGCCTGTCTTCGCAGACCATCCACTCATTGGCATTTTGTGCCTAGCTCCTGAGGGCTTTTGAATTCCCACCTCCTAATAGACAGGCTGCTTCCGACTTGTTCACCCAAATAGACCACATTGTACTGTGATTCTTCTGGAAAATGTATAGACTCAGTCAAAGCATGCTGCACTAGAGCTTTAGATCCTTACAGTATAATTTATAACCTCCCCATACTTTCCTCTGTACTCGTCTATTATTATCCCAGGCATTTAACTGCTAAGAAAGTGTTTGGTGGTGTCTTAATGTGCTAGCCTCTTTCTGTTCCTTTGCTGTTTTGAATAGCTGTGTCAGCATTCTCAGTGCTTACATGACTTAGGTAATACATGTCTGCTTCTATTCTCTGGTGTATTTTATAAAAGTTTATAAAAGTAATTGTCAGAAATGATCGTGCTTTGATTAAATAAATATGCTATTGAGGAGTTCAGTACACAATTTAAATATGGCTCGAATAATTTGTTAGCATGTCTGCCAGCTTATTTCAGTAGCTTTAAATTATAGATACGTTTGTGGAAGCACCATCCTATTTTGCAAATTTGACAGCAATAGCTGTTTCCTGAATGTATTTGACATTATTTTCCACATTGTTTTATGCCAATCACATTTACCACAAACTGCTTATTACTTTATTGCTGAAAATGGCAACATGTATTTATTTATCTTTTTATTTTAGAATCAGCAGGCTATCACTTGCTTTATTAATCATATTCAACCTTGAGGATTATAGCCACTGGTTTTCAAGTTTATCTAATTGCTGCTCCTCAAAAACTGAGAAATCAGTAATGCAGTTATGTCATCTCCCTTGAGGAATTATTGTTTTCTAAGGATATTATATTTGTTAGTGGGAAAAGGGAAGCTTCCAATTTATACATCATTTTTCCATAGAGAACAGTGCATAAGTGGCCTTCTAAATTTTGTTTTAGGAGGTTACCCTTGTTAAAAGTGAGGCTGACATTTCTTTATGCATCACTTCTTCTTCTGGTTCTTACAATTTAGAAAGGTTTCCTTTTCTTGTATTTTCAGCCATCTCCCTGGCTCACACTGTTACATTAGTTATAAAATTAAAACTACATTTGTTAACTCACATACCATCGTTTTTATTAGCCCAGCAGAAAAGTCAATACTTCTAATTTGTTGCCTCTGGATTTATGCCAGTTTTGATGTATAATAACAGCCCAACAAGGCAACATAATATATACTAACCCAAATCTATAAAGAAGGGAAATGAAAGTCAAAGTAATAAAAAAACATTACTTAGGAACCAGAGATACGTGAAGCAATCTGAAACAACAGTTATGCCAGCCTGAATTGGTTTTTGGCTTTTAAAAAGGAATGCACCTTAAGACATTTAGAATTTTAGAAGAGAAGGTATTCAATCTTCTTCTTTTCCTGTGGAACTCATGAGGGTCTTTCCTTAGCACCATGATGCTATCCCAAGATGTGCTGGTAGAAGCCCAATATAAAGTCAAGAAAGCTGGGCTCCCAGCCATTTGGGAATTTGAGGCAGGAGAATAGCTTGAACGCAGGAGGCAGAGTTTGCAGTGAGCTGACATCGTGGCACTGCACTCCAGCCTGGGTGACAGAAAGAGACCCCATCTCAAACAAAACAAAACAAAACAAAACAAAACAAAACAAAAAAAATAAAAACAGAAAGGAAGCTGAGTTCCAACTTGCATGACTCAAGATGATGCTTTTTGCTGTGCCTCAGTTTCCTCATTTGTAAAATAAGAGGTTGGTTGAGACTCAGCTGTTGTACTTATCAGCATATGAGTTCTATGATTCTGATTCCTAAGAGTAAAAAAGACAAAACTACACACACACACACACACTCTCTCTCTCTCTGTCTCTATTTTAATATATGCATTAACATGTCTTTTTCAAGAGAAGAAGAAAAATAGGAATGAAAGAAAATAATGATAAAAGATAGAACAGTGAAAACGGCTGAAAAAATGTAGATTCTATCATCCATTTCCCCCACTTCATTTCTGAACCATAAATGTCACCAGAGAAAATAGAAAACAGAGAAAGCTGGTTCCAAATTTAGTCTCATAGTCAGAAAACACAGGTAGGGTTATTGCCTCACAATTTCCTTCCTCTTTTCTTATCACATTATTGTCAAGGCAGTGTTATGGTTGCGCCCGGGAGAAGCCCCCACATTAGAGAGCCATGTATGGCAATAACAGAACCTGTTTTCAGTCCAGCTGTTAGTAGTCCTCATTCACTGAAAATAAATAGTCACTGTGAAGCCTATGGGGGATGAGTTCAAACACATATTTAGACACTTCAGCTATGATGTGTCTTCTTTCTTGGGCCCAGGTCCTTTTGCCATTTTTTTGTTATTGCCTATGAATTCAATACAATGTCATGGCTTATAAATAACATGTTGGGGAAAGATGGAGCGGCCTTAGAGTTAGATATATACACATACATGTATATGTTTTGCTGAAGGACTGAATTCGTAACACCAATAGAGTCTGCCATACTAAATAAAAAATCAGAAATGACCAGAGAAAAAAGGAGAGGAAGGAGAAGGTGTGTCAGCTTCGATCAGAGAGCAAGGAGACAATGGTCTCAGGAGCCCTATCTGGAGTCCAAGGCCCCTTCTCTGTTCTCCTGGGGCGTCCCTTTCACCATTATGTATTGGCCCTTTTTTGTTGCCTGCAGTTCAATACTGAAAGCAATGTTGACCATGGTGAGCAGTAGGGGTCACGTTATCAGTAGCAAGGTAAGCTTCATAGACTTCTTTTAGAATTGAGAGGAAGGGACCAGTTGGAAAAAAAAAAGATTAAAAATACACTCCCTTTTACAAAGAAAAATCCCTATCCACAAAGAAAAGGGGAGGGAGCATATTTTGAAATAGTAAAACCTTGTCGACTGGGCGCTATGTGGGCCCTGGACTGGGGAGGGGCTCATACTCTGTGGCCTGTGGGCCTCCCCCTTTGCCATCTGAAATAAACTCACCCACAACGTGGAAACAGTACAATGTCCAAGAATCATTCCCCGAAAACACAAAGGGCAGTTTTTAGACTTGCCCTGACATGATGTAAGAATTCCCTGAGATGTAAAAGCGGATGAATATATCTGGGTAGGATGAAATGAAAGTGGTGATGCAACATCACCCTTTGGAATGAAGAATCCATTTCTTAGTTGAGGTTGTCCACTTTATGCAACATCAGTGTTCTGGACGGGTCCCAAACTGCTCATACTCTTGTTTTATGAACTCGCTCCTACTGACTATGTAGGCTGCATCATAGGTGATCATCTCTCTCACCCCTCAGGGTCAAGTCACGATATCCTGCTGATTAACTCTACTCCATCTCTCACGTGTGGGCCCCACCCCTCCCTTTCCTGGGGTCCATCTTCTAGTGAGATGCTCATGTCCCTGCCTCTGGCATAACCCTGGCCATCTGTGCTGCACCCTCTGCCTAGAAGATCTTCAGGCCACTCTCCACATGCCTAAATGCTATCCCACTTTCAAGAGTTTGCCCAAAGACCATCTCATTGGTTATTCCTGCTGAACTCCCAGCTGAAAGTAACCATTCCCCCACTGACCATCACAAACTTTCGTTTGAGCTTTTCCTGCAGTATGTGTCTCTTTCTTCTAGAATAATTCATAAATGTGCCCTCCAGTGAGGGCAGGGCACTTGTGGGATCTGCTTTGACTGGGTCCTAGACCTAGTAGCTGTCTAATACACTTTCAATGAATGAAGGAAGAAATGGATGATTATAAGGAACATAGGTAACAATAAGAAATTCAAACTATCTGTCATACTTAATACTATTACGCTCCTCTTCCTTGATTCTCTACCTTGGTTGCTGGCAGCTGCAACCCATGACAACAACCATAAAACATTTCTGATGTGACTGTTTATTCCATATCTCATATCCAATCAATTGCCAAACACTCACAGACATATTCCATCCCCTTTCTTCCCATATTCAGGCCTCTAGCCTGTCTTGTCTGGATACTGCAGTGACTCCCTACTGGGTCTTTCTGCTTCTGTGCTTTGCCCATTGGAGTCATTTTCTGCCCAGGTACCAAGAGACAGCTATACAAATCCAACCCACGTCATATCCAGGTTATACCTCCCCATGGATTCCCATCATGTAAAGGTATTTTTACATGGCATATAATACCCTCTTTGGCACATTGTCTACCTCTCCAGGTTCACCTCCAACTCCTCTTCCTTTCCCATGTTCCATGCTATTTATTACTTTGATATTTTTCTTAATTATTATTTCCCTTTTGAGTTATCAGTTGAGGAAATATTTGTTTTAACCATTGGCACAACCAAATTACATCAACCACCTGGTGATGGCTCAGTAGCTCAGCAACTGGTACAAATCATCCCCTGAAAGAGTTGACTGAATGCAACACATCACACCAGTCTTTGTTTAGGCTAAGGTGCTATGGACTGAATGTTTACATCCCCGTGAAATTCCTATGTTGAAGCCCTACTAACCAATATGATTATATTAGAATGTGGGGCCTTTGAGGAGTAATTAGGTCAGGAGGGTGGGGCCCTTGTGAACAGGATTAGTGCCCTTATAAGAAGAGACAAAGGAGAGATGATCTCTGTCTCTGCCATGTTAGCATACACCAAGAAGGTGTCTGTCTGTAAACCAGGAAAGGGATCTTCACTGGGAACCAAGTCAGTCAGCACCTTGATCCCAGCCTGGACAACTGTGAGAATAAATTTCTGTTATTTAAGCCATTCAGTGTCCGATATTTTTGTGATAGCAGCCTGAACTGACCAAGACAAAAGTGAATATTGAGAGACACAGAAATAACCCCTAGCAAGCATGCAAAGGTAGAAATGATGCTGCCTAAATAAACTATAAGAATAGCCAACTATACAAGGGATTGCAGGTTATTGCTGTTAGTGTAGGTGTTAACTATAAAACAGTTTGCCAACCTGAATTACCTTGCAAACTGGCAAGTTAATTTCTTCTGTGAATTCCTGAACAGATGTAGCTGGGATTTGGAGTGCAGATAAGCAGCACAGCCTTTGAAAAAGTTGTTCTGAAGTAACTTGAGATACAACTTGCAAATTACTGGAGATTATTTTAAGTTTCAGTTCCTGAAATGAATCCCAAATGTGATTTTCTTACATCAACTAAATTTCTTTAATCCAACTCGACCAAGACAGAACTAGAATGTTCTTCAAAATACCACATAATAAAAGTAATTAAAAAATGCTATACACACACACACACACACACACACACACACAGGGGGTGTGGGGGGAAGTAGGGGGGGAGAGAGAGAGGGAGAGAGAGAGAGAGGGAGAGAGGGAGAGAGGGAGAGAGGAATATTATTCAGCCTTAAAAAGAAGAAAATGTCATCATTTGAGACATTGAATGAAACTGGAGGACAGTATGTCAAGTGAAATAAGAAATAAGCCAGGCAAAGAAAAGCAAATACTGCAAGATCTCACTTGTATGTGGAATCTAAAAGAGTCCAATTCATGAAACAGAGAGTAGAATGGTGGTTGCCAAGGGCTGAGATGTGGGGGAAATGGGAAGACGTTGGTCAAATGGTACAAAGTTTCAGTTACACAGGATGAATAAATTTCTGGAGATCTAATGCACAGCGTGGTGACTCATCTATTGCACACTTGAAATTTGCTAAGAGAGATCTTAACTATTCTAACCACACACACACACACACACACACACACACACACACAATCACAAGAATAACTATGTGAAGTGATGGATATGTTAATTAGTTTTATTGGGATAATGACTTTGCAGTGTATACATATGTGAAAACGTCACATTGTATATCATAAAAATATATAATTTTATCTGTCAATTATGCTTCAATAAAGCTGGAGGAAAAATAAAAACAGTGACTCAAGGTATTTAAAGTATAATAACAGAGAAAGGGAGTGGAGTGCTAAAGATGTTGCTAAGCTTATTTTTGATGCTTGTTCTGTACTTATCTTAAATCAAGATGTTTTCGGATGTTGCCAGGTGTTATTAATCTGGAAACACTAAAACAATAGGAGGTATATAAAGTAATAAAAAAAAGACTGTAGGACCAGCCCTAATCATAATCTAAATAATGGGAAATACAATAAAACAAATGAACTGAAAACACTGAAAAATACTCAACAGCATTCCAATTGAAAGAGGCAAGTATTCATTCCATTTGCTAAAATGATGTGAGCTTTTCTTGATTCAGATACTCATGCAAGCACAGCATTTTCTTCTTTGTATGTATGGGAAAGCCAGGCCTTTTGAGAGTTAGAATAGCTTTCAAGACTCCTGATTTAAATTTCAAACTCTTGATCATAGCTGGGGAGCAAAGGTTTTCATCTTGGAATTGGAAATTGGGTTCTTTAGCTCTATACCAAGTGATAATATTAAGCATTTTGTTGTATCCACCATGCAAGCCAAGTTCCCCACTGTGCCTTCAAAGCCACAGTGAATGAACCATATTTGGATTTGCTTATCAGGAAGAGACATTTAGAAAGACAATGGACTTGTCCTGCAAGACTGAGACTCCTGATGCTTTTAGATAGGCCTGTGGAGAGCTGCAAAATGGGCCCTAAAATCAGGCTGACATGGTCGCTTAACAAGCCTCAGCATGCTCTGTGTGCTCAGTGAGTTTGTGGTGTCACCCACAGGGCTGCTGATGGCAGCCATCATAATTAGAACACATGAATCAAAAACACCAGGTGAAGATTTTGCCTTAGAAGAAAGAAAAGGCAGATGGAGGGAATTACCATGCCCTTTGACTATTAAGCTCTTTCATGCAGCTGGATCGCCAGCCAGCCCTGGCTGCATGAATGAGCCTAGCGCAGTTTACAGAAGTCTCACCCTTCCTGCTACCAAGCTTCAAAGGGGCAAAGGGAGCAGAAAATCTCTTCCTTGTCAATTTTTGGAAGAAGTAAAATCTTAGCGTCTCTTCCAACATTTGGTAAAACAGGTAACAGTGTTTGTCTTAATTTATTTTTTTAAATATGGAAAATGACTTGGCAATCTTTTCACAGGGAAAAAAAAAACAACTCTATAACCTCAAGGGATATGACCTTGAAAGAGATTTGCTGAACTTTAATATGACTGGATTTTTTCCAACCTTTATAGGCTCTTGATTTGAAAATCTACCTAACAAAAGCTCTGCTAGGAAAGCTGTTATTACAGAGAAGCTTCTCAATAGGGAGAAGTGGGTTAATTGCAAGCTCTCCAGTAAAATAAAGGAGGGTTTTGAAAACAAGTGGAAATTTGACAAAATGTATTGCATTGCTCTTACAGAAAAAAAAAAAAAGCTATGAGGGAGAAACATTAGAAATGGCAAAATGTCTAACATAAATAGATGCTATAAAACCTGTGTAAGAGGCTAGTCGAGATTTCAGATTACTCATAAACAATTGCCCATCTGACCTTGATATGAATACAGAAAGCCATTAGCAATCAAATTTTCAAACATAATTGTATACTAAAAAATATGTATTTTTCCCCATCAATTTATGTTGTCAGGACCTAGTTTAATACCACAATGTAGACTTATTTATGTTTTTATCTTCTTTTCTGGTATATTGCTTTTGAGATTAAGTAAGCATAATTCATGATGAAGAGCTTACCAGTAGATTGTGAATTTGTTCAGAGAACTTCCTTATAACATTCTATGACTTTCATGAAAATTTAACTTCCGTGTTTGAGCCAAAATAAAAGCTTCCAAATACACAAGAATGTTTATGTTTTCCTATTTAAAAGGAGTTGAGATATTTTTCTTCTAACAAAGTTAATCTTAAGGATATTCTCCTGACCTTAAGAGAAAAATCACACTGTATTATTATATATGTGACTTAGCTTAAAACAATATCATTTAATATAATGTCAATGGATTCGGATTACTTTGAAAGGAAGACTCAATACTATTTAAATGGGTTTATTATACGTAAGCCAAAATGCAGTTGGAAACTCAGAAACACTGTTATCATGTAGACTAATAGGCATCTTTATTGAATCCATCAAAGAAATTAGAGAGAAAATTGCATTTCTGTCTGTGTGTCCTAAGAGTAGCTGTCTCTGGAGGATACATGCTTAATTTTGTCTATTAAATAAATGAATATTCTTGAGAATCCACAGAGTCAGGCAAAAACACAACAGTTACCCATTGCCTACTTTTGTTTTAGTACTAGTTAAAACAGACATTTCTCTGTCTGTTTTGAGCTTAATTTGGAAAATTAACTATTTTATATGAGATATAATAAGGGTCTCCAGTGCAGGGAACACAGCTATCCGCATCCGTTGTTTAAGACTTGAGTAAAATTGTGTTCCCATTCAATATAGCTCCAAATGATAACCCATTCCTTACTGCCGAATGCTCTTTTCTCTCTCATTTCTTAAAATGTGCTGGGCAGTCTACAGTGGGGTTAAGAGTAGCCTAAAATTACCAACTACTTTTATTCTTATATTACTTTCCTGAGATTTATATTTGATCACCAAAATGCCTAGAAATCCCAATAAATAAAATTCTTCACACTGTGTTTATAAACACCATCCCCAATGCTCAACTTCACCTTCATGTTTCATTTTATAAAATTATGATTTTGTGTGTGTAAAATTCCATTTTGTTGTTACGATTAAAGCCAAAGTAGGATAGAGACTTCAAACATGATTTAAAATCGATTATTTCATTGTGGGAAAAATAAGAGGCAATTTAAAAAGTCAAAAAATGTATCATAGAAATGTGGCCATCAAAACAATAACTACCCCCCAAAAAAGAGGACAGAACTTGGGTAGCTACGTGGCCATGTTTCTCCTGACCACTACGCTGAAGACATTGTCTTGTTCAAGGCGATTTGCTCACCATGCACGTTATCTAGCCCCTGAGCTTTAAAAACAGCTTGTTCCAGTTGGATTCCCTTCCTGGAGAAACTGGTTAGCTTTTTTCTGAGAGTTTCCAGTATATTCTGTAAATGCTCCGTGAAAGCATGTATCATGTGGCCCTGCAATCATCTTTTACATTGTTTTGGCTACAACTAGACTCTTAGTTACTGCCGAATGGGGGCCAGGTTTCTTTGTACTTGAACCCCAGGACCAAGCAGAGAATCTGGCATAGGGTAAGCAGAAACGGTAAGCAGAGGCAACTTGCCTCTAAATATCACCAGAAATTCCCATTGAGGAAGATTCTCAGTGAAGGCCAAAGATGCCCTCTTTTTCCTCTCTCCATGAGCAGAGATTAAGAAGAATATGGTTCAGTTTAGAGCCATTTCTAGGTACCGAATGCCTCTGAATGTTTAATTGTTCTTTCCTAAAAAATGCTGAGAATTAACTAAGAAAGGCTTATTCTTCTGGGTCTAGATTGAAATGTCTGCGAGGGAATGGATAGGTTTCCTTTCATTATCTTCACTTCTCTGTTAAGATTTTTGTTTGTTTGTTTCCATTCATTAGCAGTAATGTTTCTATTTGTATTTTCTTTTCTGTTCTTAAAGACAGAAGTTACACTTTGCAGCTTGGACCTCTTGACTCTAAACATGTAAGAAACTTAACAAATAATGATGACTGATAATATACACAATGTAATTAATTGTTGTTGGAGTTTGCTTTTAAAAAGCACCACATTGCAAACACAATCTTGAAAACGTTTTTAGGAACAACGTTCTATTTAGTGTTTAGCAAACCAAATCTTTTTTGTGTGACTGGAGAAAAGTGAGCCACTTCTTCTACCACCTCTAAAAGAAAAAATAATTTGTTTTTTCTCTCTACTGCCACACTTAACACAGAACACGTGTGGTGGCCAGATGTGTGAGGGGTTTTTCCACACACACCAAGCAATCCTCCAGGTGACACCAGCTGGCTACCTCATACTTCATTTCAATTCTGACACGTTCTACCTGAGATAGAGTCAGGGTGCTCAGGTTGGGGCTCAGTCCCACAAGACCACACCCTATTTCTGATGCCAACATTCAGAAGCAGACTGTCACATATACTTCCGACCCATTCACTATAAATCGGAGTCCACGATTCCCTTCTTAGGTTCTATTAATTTGCTGGGCTGGCTCACAGAACTCAGGAAAACAAATTTACATTCTACAGAGGATGTGGATGACATGCCAGGTGAAGGGATGTGTAGGGCATAGGACATGGTATTGGGGAGAGGGTGGCAGACCACCCTCCCAGCACTTCCATGTGTTCAGCAACCTGGAAGCTTAGCAAACACCTCCTTTTCCTGTTCAGCAACCCAAAAGCACTTCTCCTTGTCTAACACTTTGTATAAAGCTTGATCTCCAGCCATGTTTCCTGGAGGTGAGTAGGTGGGGCTGAAAATCTTAACCCTGAAATCCTATAATTGCTTGGTCTTTCTGGTCACCATCTCCATCCTGTGTCTAGCTGAGGTGCCCAGTCTAAGTCCTTCATTAGCATAAACTTAGGTGTTATAAAGGGGGCTCTAGTAGCTCATGCCTGTAATCCCAGCACTTTGCGATGCTGAAGTGGGCTAGATCACCTGAGGTCAGGAGTTCAAGACCAGCCTGGCCAACATGGTGAAACTCCAGCTCTACTAAGAATACCAAAATTAGCTGGGCATGATGATAGACACCTGTAATTCCAGCTACTCAGGGGGCTGAGGCAGGGGAATCTC
>CAUYLG010003799.1:0-34294 GCA_963573385.1 Cacajao melanocephalus
CCAAGTGGCAGAGGTTACAGTGAGCCAAGATCACACCACTGCACTCCAGCTTGGGCAGACTCCATGTCAAAAAAAAAAGAGAAAGATTCCATCTCTACCAAAACACATACACACACACACACACACACACACACACACACACAGAGAGAGAGAGAGAGAGAGAGAGAGAGAGAGAGAGAGAGAGAGAGAAACTCAGCCAGGAGTAATCCTAGCTACTTAGGAGGCTAAGCTAGGAGGATCTCTTGAGCCTAGGAGTTTGAGGTTACAGTGAGTTTATTGCACCACTGCACTCCAGCCTGGGCAACAGAGCAAGACATTGTCTCCATAATAAAATTTAAATTAAAACAATACTAAGTTTAATCTTTTTGTTCATATTAACTGTGTGACCTTGGACATGTTCTTTAACCTCTCTTAGCTTTAATTTTCTAATAGGGCCTGGGCGAGGTGGCTTACGCCTGTAATCCCAGCATTTTGGGAGGCCAAGGCAGGCAGGTCATCTGAAGTCAGGAGTTCAAGACCAGTCTGACCAACATGGTGAAACCCCCATCTCTACTAAAAAGACAAAAAATTAACTGGGTGTGGTGGCACGTATCTGTAATCCCAGCTACTCGGGAGACTGAGGCAGGAGAATTGCTTGAACCCTGGAAGCAGAGGTTTCAGTGAGCCAAGATCACACCATTCCATTCCAGCCTGGGCAACAAGAGCAAAATTTTGTCTTAAAAAAATTATCATAAAAATAATGGGCATAATTAATAGTTCCCACTCGCTGGATGTGGTGGCTCACGCCTGTAATCCCAACACTTTGGGAGGCCGAGGTGGGCAGATCACATGATGTCAGGAGTTTGAGACCAGCCTGGGCAACATGGTGAAACCCTGTCTCTACTAAAAATGCAAAAATTAGTCCGGTATGGTGGTGTGTGCCTGTAATCACAGCTACTCGGGAGACTGAGGCACAAGAATAGCTTGAACCCAGGAGGCAGAGTTGTGGTCAGCCGGGATTGAGCCACTGCACTCCAGCCTGGGTGACAGAGAAAGACTCTGTATTAAAAAAAAAAAAAGTTCCTGCCTCTCTTAGGTACAACATGGCAGTTCTAAGCATTATATAAAATCAAGTGTGAAGCATTTAGTATGGAAATGCCAAATACCAATTAGATGTTAGCCATCATTTCTGTCCTCAGCAATCATTATAAAACTTCAAATTTATTATTATTTTCTCAAAATAGGATCATATAAGTGAAATCCCAGGGATAATTTTAAAAACCTTGCTCTCTAAGTTAGAAGTAGCAAAAAACATTCTTGGCTCTTTTCCAGTCCCTATTTTGAAACTGGAAACCCAATGTGGTTCATCAGCTCTTTGCTCTGATGCCTTGGTCTGATGCCTCTGAGAGCTCCCTGGCTCTATGCTTCCCATTCTCTCCAACTAACCCCATCAGTCTTGTGATTTCTCTCCTACTGGGAGATGGACTGTGTGGCCTTGGATAAAAATAGTGGACAAAAGAGCAATGAGTGATAATGAATGTTATTCTTCCTCACAGGTAACATAGCTGCCTTTTCCTATGGATCGCTAGTGTCTAAACACAGAGAATTGGAATATGGGGTCTTCAGGATTCTCTACAAAGTCTAATCGGGAAAAATTGTTGGTATTTGTGTGTTCAAATCTACAGATGACTTTGCATGTGGTTATGCTGCCTGAATTTCTTAACAGCGTGGACAAGGCCCTCCGTTCTTTATCCCCGTGTACTTCTCCAGCTTTGTCTCTTGCTACCACCTCCCTGCAATGTGATACTAAAATCATACAGCTGTTCTTGCTGTTTTCTCAAATGTGCCATGCCTTCTCTCCTACAAGGCTTTGCACATCATGTTCTCCTGCCTTGAACACTCTCTGCCTACCCCTGCTTCCTTCATTTGGCTAACTCGTACTTATGATCTAGGCATCCTCTTAAACACTTCATCTTCCTGGAAGTTTTCCTGTCCCCATGTTGGAGTTTGGTGCTCCATGGTTAAGCTCCCATGGCACCCTGTCATTACCTTTACTGGATCTAAATTGCCTGTTTATTCGCCTTCGTCCTGATCACACCATGTGGCAGCCATGGGGTTGCATCGCTTTGATCTCACTTCAAGGAAGAACTGGCTATTTAGCTGCAAGGAGTGCAGTTAGCTGACAGCTTCCAGCTGTTAATGCCTTCAAGCTCTGCCTCAGCTTTCAAGCTGAAGCCGTGATCTTTCTGGGCGGCCCCAGCCAATGACTGAGTGTAACAGTGGCACCAGGGCCAACTCAGGACTCCTTCAGCAGGAAATCTTTGAGTTGGCTGAGACTTCCTCAGATCTGCATTGTGGTCTGAGGCTCTCTCCTCCTCATCCTGCCTCCTCCCTCTTTCCTTTGACAGATGTCATATCTGCTTTTTGGCATAAGGGATTCCCCTGTCCCATCCTGCTTCCTCAGCCTTTCATGTTCACAGCTTACTCTTCAATAAGCCTCCTGAAATCCTTCTTTTATCACCTGCATCTGCTTTCTGGAGAATCTGAGTAACACAGACAACAAGCTCTTTAAAAGTAGAAACTACATTCTTATTCAAATTGTATCTCCAGCTCCCAGAAGAACACACAGTAGGATCTCAATGAATATCTACGAAAGGATTGAATGAATGAATGAACACTTAAGATAGGGTTCAACATTGAATGATGTTTTGATCTTATATAATTCACAGGTGCTGGTCAACATTCAAGAACATTCTGATTTGAAGACGCAGATTCATTTATAAAATGCAATGCAAAATGACATAATTACACATTTTTCAAGTGAGTATTTTCCAACGATTGGCTTTATGCCAAATATATAATTTACCCCTTAGGATAATCCCATGGGCTAATATAGTTGAGCATGAGTCATAATAGATATTTGTACTTGAAATTACACAACAGCTATAAAACTGTTATTTACTATCAAAATAGCAAATTTAAAATATTACTGCTTATGCCTGGAAATCCCATCTAAATGTTGTTTTAAAGAATAAGATCCAAAAGCATTAAAAGCCTTTCAAAATCTAGGCTCTATTTATTTGGTGCTTGCCACACTACTGTGTGTGTGAAATATCTAGCTAGCTAACTCCTCCACTAGGTCGTAAACTCCTTGAGGACAAACAAACCATGCACTTCTCTGAATCTTATCGCCCCCTCTTTAACCTAACACTGGCATCTAACAAGGGCTGTGGTGCATTGGAGAATACATGGATTTTTAGTACCTCAGTTGAAATACAAGCTTTATCACTTACTAATTGTGGCCTTCAGCTTTCTAAAACTCATCCTCATTTTTCTCACCTTTAACCAAATCTCATAAGAATTTGTAGTGAGAGTTAGATAATATTTCCTTCCCTTCTTTTCTCTTATCTTTTTTCCCTCTCCCTCTCTACCTCCTCCGACCTTCCTTGCCTTCCTTCCTCCCTCTTTCTTTCCCTTCCCCATTTTCTCCCTTCCTTGCACCAATTTTAAAATTAATTTTATTAATTTAATAAAATTAAAACTCATGTTAATCAATATATTAATAATAACATATAATAATAAATTGATAAAGTTTGATTAACCTATCAAATATCATTAAATGTCTACTATGTCCCAGGCACTATACTAAGTGCCTTGGAAGCAGCAGTGAGTGAAACAGACAAGGCTTACGCTCCCTATGAACTTTCTTAGTGGGGATGAGGGTTGTGAGAAATAATTACCCAAATGATGAATATATGAAACAATAGAAGTGGGAGGGTGGCTAAAAAATAATGCCCCCAAAGAATATTCATGTCAAACTCTGGCGCTTGTGAATGTGATTTTATTTGGGAAAAGGGTCTTCAAAGATGTGATCAAAGGTCTTGAGATGAAGAGACAATCATGGCTTATGGGCAGGGGTGGGGCTAAATGCTATCCAAAGATCCTCACCTGAATCCTTATAAGACACACAGAGGAGAAAACACACAGAAGGGGAGGAGGCAGTATGACCATAGAGGCAGAAATTGGAAAGATGCAGCCACAAACCAAGGAATGCTGGAGCTACCAGAAGCTGGAAGAGGGGAGGAAGGATTCTCTCCTAGAGCTTTAGGAGGGAACACGGCCCCACCAACACCTTTATTTTGGATTTCTGGCCTCCAGAACGGCAATAAAATACATTTCTGTGATTTTGAGCTAGCAAGTTTGTGATAATTTGTCATAGCAGCTGCAAGAAACTAACAACACAAGTGAGTAAATAAACAAGGATCTGGAGGTCTGGGAAATGACTGCAGAGACATCAGTCCTCTCCATGTTTTCCTGCTTTCCATATTCTATGGCATGTTAGAATATTGTCTCATTTTCTAGACTCTACATTTTTTCTTCCCTGATTGATATACTTTCACCTTGCCCTTGCCTAGAAAGTTGAAGATGAATTCCCACAGGTTTAATTTTAGCCCCTTTTGCTGTGGATTCTCTGCAGTCTATGCTTCACATTCTCGGAAGAACACCACAGAGCTCTATCAGGCTGGGTATTTATAATGACAGATAGAGGACTGCTGCAAAGGCACGCTTGCAACTCCCTAACATGCTTTTACACTTTACTGTGATGTGGCGTAAAGTACACAGGCAGACGCCATGAGTTCTGCATTTCAGTTCAGCTTTGACACCAATTGATTGAGTGCTCTTTGACAAGTCATTTAATGTACTTATGCCTCAATTTCTTCATGTGAAATGAAGGTTTCTCTGTCTTTAAAAATAACCATAATTCCGTAGTCAATTTTTTTTACATTTGTGCAAACACATTTATGTAAATTGACTTAGGGTCCTATATAACTAATTCTGTAAGTAAGATGTTCTGCAGTACACATTATCTAAAAGGAGGATAATCTATACTCTTAGGTACTGTGCCTGTCTTGGTTTTGCACAAATGATTCCCCGTAAATCAGATATAGAAGTAATCACAAGTCTTGACTGTGCCCCTAGAAATCACAACTCAAAAGTCAACCTTTAGGAATTCCTTTGGAAAAAAAAAACAAAAGTTGTTTCGTGGTGGAATTTCCCTTGGTAAGCTTGAACAAGTAGTATAAGCAAAAGTTATTCAACCAGAAGGGATTCACCGTCATACTTCCTTTATGACTTCAGTAATAAACAGGCCCTGGCTGGTGCCTGTAGTTCATTCATTATTATTATTATTCATTATTCTAGCACATCTCTGGGTCTGTGCTCTGGGCAAACCAAGTCTAAACACATCTCTTCCCTCACTCTTCTTCCTCACCCCCATCAGCTTTATGACACAAGATAATGTTAGTCACTTATATAAACTAGTAGATATTCATCAATTAGTCCACTCCTTTGCTTGGCACTAAAGAGACAGAAATGTGTGACACATGAATGGCTCTCGACATCAAAGAGCTTATCTGTGCAAAGATAGCCAAGGATTCATGTCAGCAGCATATTGTGAGGGCCAATGTAGGAGTACTTGAACTTGTTATAGAAGCAGATAGCAGGAAGCAAATACTCTGGTCTGCTAGACTGGAAGTTAGCCCATTGATCTGAGCTTTCCAATTCACCATTGTGTTCTCAATGCCTAAGACAGTTTCTGCAATAAAGCAAGTGTTCAATAGCTATGAATTGAATGGTTAAATGCATGGTCTGAACTTGGTAGGGATGGACAGAGGAAGGTTCCCAGAAGAAGAGAAACCTGAGTTAGGGTTCGAAGGATTGAGAGGCATTAGGTGATAGAAGGCAAGAGGGAACTTCTTTGCAGAAATAGACTTTTCGTAGAGGCAAAAGGAGAATGTGGATGCTAAATTAATGCTGAGATTGATTCTTAAAAGGTTAATGTCCTTTCAGTTTATAGCTTATACATTGTTGAATAGTGAGAGTGTGCTTCTAACATTTGTTAATTTTGGCACTGGAAGCAGGAGGTTCAAGGACCCGGGAGAGATGCACAGCCTCCCTCTGAGGCCGATCTGGAACAACTTTTCCAATCAGGTGCCAAAGTTTCTATGTGGCTCTAAAACCTCCGGCTATGTAGTGAAAATCTCTAGTTGGGACCACAAGATTTGTGTGATTATTAGCTACTGAGCCTAGAAGGTATCATTTCATGTTACTAAGATGAACTGGGTCTGTAACCCGAAAACATGTGTCTTTGAGAACTGTCCCAGGGAGAGGCCATTTTCCAGAATTATCTAGAAACTGTCACAGGGAATGACCAGGACTACAGCAGGACCCCAGCCCTTCCTAGACCTCTGTTATTCTTCTCCCTGCATTTGGTTCTGAAGATTTAAATGTCCAAATCTGGTCTTGCTTCTTTGCTTACTTCCTAACAATTGCCATCGAGTCAGGTGGCACAGCAAAAGGTAAATTAAATACAAAGATGCTCTGTTTCAGATCTATGTGGCTTCTATGACTCACTGAATCAGAACTAATATTTTTACTCTTTGGTGAATAGTTTTGGTGAAAACTATTCACCAAATTTCTTTGAGCTACCGCATTTCTCTGTCCTTAACCTACATCTCAATTTCTATCCTGGTATGTTTGCATCATGGAAAGTCAAATATCAGACTATCTATCTATTAGTAGAGCGCTTGGTGTATAGGGCATTGGCTTCAAAACAGGAGACCTTGGCTTCAGATTTGATTCTGTTATTTATCAGCAATGTGGCTCTCCCCTGACCAAGCTTCATTTTCCACCAGAGTAAAATGAGAGCAATCATATCTCATGTATCATCCTCACAAGTTTATGGAGAAAGTTTTAATGAGACCATACACTGAAACAGGATTGTAAACCTGAAGCACATAAACGTGTAAGGAATAATTATTTTCATTTTTGCATCTTCTCTACACATATGGCAGTCTCAAATTACTTAGTACTTCTGTTCCATTAAACAAAGAGCTACTGAACTCTGAAGACTTTCGTAAAAGCTGAGCCAGAAAAGTGCTGTCGATGTCCTTTAAATTTCATAATCTCTTAGAATTTGCTTCTATAGCTTCTTATCTTTTTGCCAGTTCCTAAATATTCTTGCTCTTGTGACTAACACTCTGGAGCACTCAATAAATGTCTGCTGAATTAATATGTGAATAACTCAGTGTTCATTAGTCAAGATAGACTTAGCTATGCTGCAACGACAGGTATACCCTGAAATCTCAGTAACTCAGCCCAACAAAACTTTATTTCTTACTCCTGTAAAATCTGATGCAGGCCATGGGATAGGTCTAGGCTCCGAATGACTTAAAGGGCCAGGGTTCTTCTGTATTATGAATCAAGACAATAGTTTCCGAAGTTGCTTCAGGGAAGGAAGAAAAAGATGCAGAAAGCTCTTGGCTTTTAACTGCCATGGCCTACAAATGTCACTTCCACTCACTAATTGGCCAGAACTAATTGTATAGCCCAACCAAACTGCAAAAGAGGCTAGAAAATGTAGAAGAGCAAATGAAATATTTGTTGAGTGCCAACTTCTCTGAAACACGATGCCCTCCACCTCAATAAGAGTAATTGTCTGTTACATCCCCAATACAGACTGCAGGGAAATATAACAATACATAAGACAGACAAAGGCCAGGCACAGTAGCTCACACCTATAATCCCAGCACTTTGGGAGACCAAGGTGGGGGGATTGCTGGTGTCCAGGAGTTTGAAGCCAGCCTGGGAAACATAGAAAGATCCTAGCTCTACCAAAAAAAAAAAAAAAAAGAAAAGAAAAAAATCAAAAATTAGCTAGGCATGGTGGCACGTGCCTATGGTCCCAGCTGCTCAGGAGACTGAGGTGGGAGGATCACCTGAACCCAGAAGGTGGAGGCTACAGTGAGCTGTGATCGTGCCACTGTACTCCAGTCTGGGCAACAGATTGAGAAACTGTCTCAAAAAAAAAAAAAAAAAAAGAAAGACAAATTCCCTGATTTTCTGGAGGGTATATTGAGGTGAAAGAGTGAGAACATTTTGGCTGCATTTTGGTTTCAAAGTATCATGTACTGTTTATCCTTCCATTTCGATTATTGTTTGTCCTTCCACTTCAATTGTGCCATTTTTGAGGGTTTCAAAGTTTTTTGAAAGAATAAGGCAGGGACCATTCTAACAGCTCTGTGCTTCTCCCTAGGGAAATGAGACTTGTGTCTCTTGCTTCAGCTCCTGTCTGCTGGTCATAAGGTTCAAAACTCCCTGTGATTTCAGCTGGGAAGATGGCAGAGGAAAGGAAGTCCAGTGTCTTCCAGCTGGACTTGTTTAGATTGGCACAGTCTTTGTAAGCAGCTTGACTTCAGAGCTGCTGGAAAATGTGCTTATCACCCTAGAGGACTGAGTGCGAAGGATAAGATCCTAGCTGACAGAGTCTGAATGAGAGCCAGTGGAAAATGGGCCTCAGTCTTTTGATAGGTGGGTGGGAAGAAGATATGGGGTCCAGCCACAGGGTGTGAGCAAACTGTGATATTATCTTTATTATTGTAGCCAGATAGAATGGAATCCTAAGACAGATAGAATCTTAGCCAGATAGAATGGAATCCTAGAGTGGAATTTTGGCACAGTGGCTCACACATGTAATCCCAACTACTTGGGAGGCTGAGTCAGGAAGATCATTTGAGGTCAGGAATTCAAGACCAGCCTGGGCAGAACAGCGAGACTCCTATATCTAAAAATATGTAGATATAGTCAGGCACAGTGGCAAGTATCTATAGTTCCAGCTACTCAGAAGGCTGAGGCAGGAAGAGGGCTTCAAGCTAGGAGTTCGAGGCTGCAGTGAGTTATGATCATGCCACTGCCCTCCAGGCAAGGTGACAGAGTAAGACTGTCAATAGAAACTAAAACTAAAAAAAAAAAAAAAAAGAAATAGAAACTTAATTTTCATTGAGTGAATGAGAAATATATGCAGTTGTGTTTCCTTCTTTGCCATTTCCCCTTATCATTGGGTTTCTTTCCAGCCTAAAGGGAAAATTTCTTTTATTCTTTTTTTTTTAATGTCTGCCAAAACCCTGACACCAATCTCTGGGCTGACTTCACCCAACATGACTTGCTCCTCCAATGCAGACTAGCATTTCTTGATTCTCTGCACTTCACTTAATAATTATACTACATGTTGTTAACATCCATTTCCACCACTTCTATCTCCACTTGATCTTATATCACATGGGCCAGAAAGCTAAAAATTATCTTTTCAGTCTCTTTGGCAAGTTTGATGCAATTTAGAGTCCATCAGTGAGTTGTATGTTAATGAGATTGGAAAATGGGAGGGAAGAGGGCCATTCTCCTTAGTGTCGGTATTGGCTGATGCACATGCTTATCAAATGTGAGCTTGTGCAGTCAACAGAAAGCTGATGTGAAAACCGATTTGAGGGTGTGGAGCAGCTGTGATGGTGAATGTGGTTTCCGGCAGCCTCCTGAACTGGGTGGCAGCTGCAAGAGAAGCCCTGAAGCTTGTCAGTGGCTCCGTGTCTTCAGTTTCTGCTATCCTGGCCTATATTTTGTAACCACTTATTTTTCTGTTGTAAACCCTATTCTGTTTGAAATACCATCTTAGTCCATTCCGGCTGCTATAACAAAATACCATAGATTAGGTGGCTTATAAACAAAGGAAATTTACTTCTCACAGTTCTGGAGGCTGGGAAGTCCAAGAACAAGGCTCTAACATATTCAGTGTCTGATGGGGGCTCATTTCCTTGTTCATAGGTAGCACCTCCCAGAAGTGTCCTCACATGGTGGGAGCAGTGAGGGGTCTCACTGGAGGCTGCTTTATAAGGGCACTAATCTCACATATCAGGGCTCTGTCCCCTTGAACAAATCACCTCCCAATGACCTCACCTACTAATTCTGTCACCTTGAAGGTGAAGATTTAAACATATGAATTTGGGAGCATATAAACATTCAGACCATAGCTAGAGTGGTTTCTATTTCCCCCATGTATTTTCTGACTTATTCAGTGATTCTGTACATTATCTTACTGGGATATTCAGCCTGCTTAGAGTTACTCACCAGTAAGGGTTAGAGTCAGGATACACATTCTAAGACCCATGTTCTTATCACTGTTCCATGCTGCCTCCTCCTTATCCTTTAAGACCCAAATCAGATTTCACTTCCAGTCTCACCGTCTGCCTTATTCCTCTATTCCCTGCACATGCCGGTCCCACACCTCTTCTTGTTGGCTCATTCTGCCTAACATTGATATTTAATTGTCCTCTCTAATTTCAGTCCCATGAAAAGGGGTGGGGGAAGCTTTCTCATGTGTATTTTTGATATTTGTTGGATGGCATCATGCTAGCAAGCTTGTCCAACCTACAACCTGTGGGCCGTCTGTGATCCTGGATGGCTTTGGATGTGGCCCAACACAAATTTGTAAACTTTCTTAAAACATTATGAGATGTTTTTCCGATGGTTTTTTTTTTTTTTAGCTCATCAGCTGTCATTAGTGTTAGTGTATTTTATGTGTGGCCCAAGACAATTCTTCTTCTTCCACTGTGGTCCAGGGATGCCAAAAGACTGGACACCCCTGTGAGAGCATAAAAACACAGCACAGAAGGAAAATCTCTGCTCTTTAATTTAAGCTGATACTCCTCCTCCAAGTCATATAACTCAAGGACTGTAGGACAGTTATAAGAACTACTGAGGGTTGTACATTCTGGTGGAGGAAGTGAGGCAGGAGGATAGGGTCTGGAGGCAGGGAACCTAAGGCCAATTCCACACTGACTTCCTATAACTAAATTGGAAGGAAAACCCCACCTTTCCATGCCTAAGTAACAAAAAAACCAGAGGCTACTCCTTTTGCAAGTCTTCCCCGCCACCCCCCACACACATTTTTTCTGCAAGGCAGATGGTAATTGCCACAACCAATCAGACGTTTATGTAGGAGTGTAACTTTGTAACTTCACTTCAGTCTCTAACTGGGGGCCAAGTCTTCCTTTGTATAGAACTATAACCTTTGCACTTTCACTTCAGCCTCTGATTGGTTGCTTTCCACGACCAATCAGACTGATTGCAAGCCACTACTTCATTTGCGTGGAGTGAACACCAAGTGGCCAATGGGAAACCTCTAGTGGGTATTTGGACCCCAGAAAATTCTGTAACTAGGGCCCTTGAGCCACTGCCCAGCCAACTCCCACTCTGTGAAATGTACTTTCATTTTCAATAACTCTCTGCTTTTGTTGTTTTATTCTTCCTTGCTTTGATGTGCATTTTGTCCAATTCTTTGTTTAAAACACTGAGAACCTGGATAACTAGCAGTCAAACTCTCTACTAGTAACAGAAGAACCTCTATTGCCAAAGAAATGGGGGAGGAAGAAGAGGCAGAAAGAAACTGTCTAGGAATTTGCTCACACAGGAAGCCGTGGGTTTTCTTCCTTTCAGATTGATCCCCCTTTTGCTTTATTTCCTCACATCTAGAGTCTCCTTCTGCCATTTTCTTATAGCAGACATCCAAATGACTCCCCTACCCTGGTTTCCACATCTACAGCTCAGGGGAGTCAGATCCAGGAGCAAAGACATCAGCTGTGTGCACCACCACCTTTCCTCAAAGGGAAACTTCGAAATAATTTTCAAAGGTTACAGGAAACTTGACAGTCTGGAAGCTGGTGGGAAAATCCAGCTCATACTTGATTTCTTTCCCATCTAAGGAGGCGAACCCAAAGGATGACAAAACTAAAGCCTATTGGATGGTGAACACCAGGGAAATCAGAATTCAGCGGTGGATTTACAACTTGATAAACTGTTTTAGGTGGTAAAGTTAGGCCTTGTTATGTTCTCCCTTATGACTTTCCCACTCAATCTCCAAAATTTTGTCACTGGCTTTTCAGTTCATGAGAATGGATGTAAGCATCAACAAAGAAGCCAGATAGGCCAGGCACGGTGGCTCACACCTGTAATCCCAGCACTTTGGGAGGCCAAAGCAGACAGGTCACTTGAGGTCAGGAGTTTGAGACCAGCCTGGCCAACATGGCAAAACCCCGTCTCTACTAAAAATACAAAAATTAGCCAGGCATGGTGGCTCACATCTATAATCCCAGTTACTTGGAAGGCTGAGGCAGGATAATCTCTTGAATCCAGGGGATGAGGGTTGCAGTAAGCTGAGATTGTGCCATTGCACTCCAGCCTGGGTGACAAGAGCAAGACTCCAACTAAAAAAATCAAACAACAATAACAACAACAACAAAGAAGCCAGATAAAGCTCCAGATGGAAAGAACCAAGGGGGAGACAAAGTAGGGGAGTGGGAAGGAAAGGAAGGATGAGGATGTCGTGTGGAAGGAGATGGGGAAAGAAGAGTGGGAGCACGAGGAACCTAAGGAGTAGAAAAGCAGAGCTAAAGAGTATTTCTGGGCTGGGCATAGTGGCTCACACCTATAATCCCAGCACTTTAGGAGGCCAGGGCAGCAGGCCTCCCATTGCTTGAGCCCAGGAGTTGGAGACCAGCCTGGGTGACATGGCAAAAACCCTGTCTCTACAAATTGTAAAGTTAAAAAGTTAGCTGGGCATGGTGGTGCATGACTATGGTCCCAGCTTCTCGAGAGGCTGAGGTGAGAGGAGTACTTGAGCCTGGGAGGTTGAGGCTGCAGTGAGCTATGATCGCACCACTGCATTCCAGCCTGGATGACAGAGCAACACCTGTCTCAAAAAAAAAAAGAAGAAAATTTCTGCAATGGAAAAATTCCTCATTGAAGTCTCTCTTTCAAGAATCTACCTGATAGGCCAGGCATGGTGGCTCACTCCTGTAATCTCAGCACTTTGGGAAGCTAAGGCAGGCAGATCACAATGTCAGGAGTTTGAGACCAGCCTGGCCAAAATGGTGAAACCCCCGTCTCTACCAAAAATACAAAAATTAGCCTGGCATGGTGACCCGTGCCTCTAATCCCACCTAGTTGGGAGACTGAGGCAGAAGAATTGCTTGAACCAGGGAGGCGGAGGTTTCAGTGAGTCGAGATTGCACCACTGCACTCCAGCCTGGGCAATACAGCAAGACTCCATCTCAAAAAAAAAAAAAAAAAAAAAGAAATCTACCAGATAAACTGTTATAGTATTCATTATTTAGCTCTCCCATCTTTTACCAATTAACTGGTACGTGTCCTTTACAGTTGTTTATCATTTTCTCTAGCATATACTTGGTGTCACGTATATGAATATATGAGCTCCTCCAGTCACTTCTGTGTGGTTTCTGGACCAGCAGCAGCATCTGCAAGCTCGTCAGTAATGCATACTCTCAGGCCCTGCCCTGCCCTCCCAAATGAGAATCTGCCTTTTAACAAGTTTTTCACGTGATTCATGAGCACAGTAAAGACTGAGAGGCACTGCCCTACAACCTCAGACAGCAATAAGCCAAGGAGAGTGACAACGAGGGAGGGAGGGAGTTTGCTCTGAGAAGGCTTGCAGCGAAGTGCACACTTGCTTCCTTGGAAGACTAATGAAGATTAAGCAGCAGACAAGTTGGTGTGGACTAATGAGTACTACCTGACCACAAACCAAGAAAACCTGGTTGGTTATACGTGAAGCTAGTGGTTTTCAAAGTTTACTGTGCATCGGAATCACCTGGAGATTGCTGGACCCTACCCGCTCCAGAGTTTCTGGTTCAGTAAGTCTAGAGTGGACCTGAAAATCTGCATGTTTCACCATTGCTAGGTGATGCTGACAGTGCTGGTCCAGGAACGACACACTGAGAACAACTGTCTGAAGCAATGAAGACATTAAGATAGAAGAATCTTGCTCCTATAAATTATTTGAGATAATTAAGGTCTCAAATCCCCTATTGAATTTGTCATTGGAGACCAGACCACTTTATAGTGACTTCCAGAAAAAGCCCCTCATGGGAAAGCCCTGCTGCATTTCAGCCAGCTGCATGGGGTTGAGAGCTAATTAGCAGGGAAGCTAGAATGGTCTTGCTTTCCCAGGCGTGTTATCCAGCAAACCCAGAGACAGTGGGTTGTTGAAGAAAATTATACAGATGAGACCCAGAAGCTGCCATTTCACTGGGGGAAGATTCTGCCTTTTCATTACAGAAGAAAGCTAACATTTCCCATCTTTCCTTCCACCAAAAGTAGGCAAGCATAAAACCAAAGCCAATTTCTTACAATTTAGTAACCTCAGTACCAACCAATTATATTCCCGGGACATGAGAAACAGCTGTTGTAACATTAGAGCTTGAACAGTTTCATCTCAGCTATTTAAGGGGATAAAAGAGCCAATATTTTCATTCCCTTGTGATATTATCAAGACATGATAAACAACCAGGACTATAGTATTAATTACATTAATTTGGAGAGGAGAGGGACCACTTTAATTGCTCCAAGCTGGACAATAATTTTTTATGGGCAGACAATCATTCCATAAATTCACATTAGAGAGAGTACTCTGTCTTATTTTATCAGCAACAAAACTTCTGGAAGCAAAAAATAACCACTATCCCCTTTTAAGGTAGACCTCAATAGAAAAAAAAAAAAATCTCACTGTTGGTATGTATCAGTTGCTCAAACCTGACATGTTGAGCTGTTTGGTAAAAAGAAATATAGGGAAGGTATTTGTCCTTAAAGAATTCATAATCTAAAAAATGAAGTAGTACCAACAGCTAGATTTGAATACTTTCTTATATAAAAAACGTATATGAAGAGTGTGTTGCCTCTGTCTCGGGGTTAAGATCAAATGAGGGTGTGGGCAGAGCATCAGGAAGAATAGCTAATAGGTGCTGGGCTTAATTCCTGGGTGATGGGTTGATCTGTGTAGAAACCACCATGGCACACATTTATCTATATAACAAACCTGCACATCCTTCACATGTATCCCTGAACTTAAAATAAAGTTGAAGAAAAAAAAAATCAAATGAATGATGGACATCAAAATGTTCTATAAGTCATACACCCTAAAAAAGCAGAAGAGAAAAGGGAAATATTTATTGAATGCCTTCTACATTTCTACATGAGGCACTGAGCTAGGTGCTTGACTTACATGGTCATATTTTTAAACACATAAGGAACTTTAGAAAGAAATAAAAACATAAAAAGGAGAAAATACAATAGTGAAAATGCCAATTTTGTCAACATGGAAATTACTCAGATAACACTCAATTTTTTTAATGTGGAAATTATTCAGATAAAATGTATGATTCATATTGAGTAATAAGATATATGTTAGATACCATAAGAATCCTTTTTCACCCCCCAGAACCTGGTAAGTGGCCACATTCTGAAATCACTCAAGCATATACTATAGTTGGGGTAATAAGAGCATATATAAGTAAATCTACTAAGGCTCCTGGAATTAAAAACTGCACTCAGCTCCAATGTTTGGGATGGAGGAAGATGGCTGGAAAGGCCCTGGAGAATTAGCAGTGGCTCCAAGAAGTAGCTCCTAAGAGCTGCTGGATGCAGCAAGTGTTGCTGTGGCTTTGAATTCACAGTTTATAATTCAGAGCCCAGGGGATTCCATCCAGGTTTCTAGAAGCACTTGTTCTAGAAAATTCCTATAAACAGTGCTGATATTGTTACCTTTGCCAGATTATCCTTCAGGTTCTGCCCGAGCTACTGTGAAGCAGTTGTGGGGAGTGGGTCTTCCAATGCTTGGAATGCTCTGGAAACTTGAATTGAGGATAAGAGCAGTTCAGCACAGGAGTAGTACCAAGACACACTACAGAAGAAGGGGTTGGAAGAAACTGAAGGAACACTGGGGTTGTGCATTCCCCATTGCAGAACTGGGGACACTGCCGTAACTGGGGAGCACTCACTGGAGAATGAAAAACTTTGAATGTTGCAAAGTTCTGAACCACAGGGTTCCTTTTTATGTAGCAATACCTTCATAATGTATATATCCGTAGGGGAATTGCTTGAGTAAAATGTAGAGCAACTATGAACACACAGAACCCCTCAGTAAAACTGTATATATCAATATGGTAATGTGTGAAATATATTGTAGAAAGAGAATTTCAATTGCAAACAGTATTGCTTTATATGATCTCACTTTTATTTAAAAATACAAAAATAAGAATATAAAAGTATTGCAAGTGTATATGTGGAAATATTGACATTGGTTATCACTTGATAATGGGTATAGGGGTATACCCATACCCCTTATAATGAGATAATGGGTATCTTCTCTTCGCTTCGTTTTCTGAATTTTCTACAGTACTATGTAACTTGTAAAAAAACATAATTTTTCAGAACTGGAATTGTTTTTCTTACCATCAGGGTAGCAATCAATAAAACTTGTTGGAAGCTTACATGCCACATAGTATTGCACCTTTGTGAGGTCATTTTCTTCTCACAGTGGGGATATAAGGTTGTTCTTTAATGAGAGGAGGTGTTACTCCAAGGAAGCAAACGAATAAACATTAATTGTAGAATTTCATGTGCTGTTTCTACTACTCCTAAGTCATCTGGAAATTCAGCTCTTCCTGACCTCTACCTATAGCCTTGATTTCGGAAGCAGGCAATAAAATTAGGAAGAGGATGACCTGGGAGGAAAGAGACTGGTATTGATAACTTCATGACTATAGATAGACATACAGGTATAAGTTCATGTCTGCTCCTGAGTCTGAATTACCTTGGCCAAAAAATCTTTTCCTAAATGAAGGCAAATGAAAGCTGTATGGGTAATACTAAAATTACTTTAAAAAAAAACCTTCATTTTAATTTAAATATACAAAAAGGGATGAAATACAGTATACTCAAAATGCTAGACACCCTGTAGACCTAAAAAGCAACTAGACCTTAGAATAATAGATCTTACAAGACAATCACGTCTACCCAAATGATCTCCCACAAAATACCATCTACTCCTGTTTTATGATGTGCTAGAGAGACAATGTTATGACTCTCATCCAGATTTGGTTTTGGTTTCTTGTTAACCAATTTTTTAAAGCTGAATTGGTAGCAAAGACATTGTATCAATCTAGGTGTCCATCAACAGTGCATTGGATAAGGAAAATGTGGTACGTACATACCATGGAATACTGCACAGCCATAAAAAAGAACAAAATCAGGTTCTTTGCAGCAACATGGATGCAGCTGGAGGCCATTATCTTAAGTGAACTAATGCAAAAACAGAAAATCAAATACTTTGTATTCTCATTTATAAGTGGGAGCTACACATGGGGTACATGTGGACATAAAGACAGGAACAGGAAACACTAGAGACTACTTGAGGGAAGAGAGAGGGAGTGGGACAAGGGCTGAAAAACTACCTAGTGGGTACTATGCTTAGTACATGGGTGCCAGGTTAAATTGTTCCCCAAACCTCAGCATCATGCAACATACCTTTGTAGCAAACCTGCACAGAAGAAACTATCTGTGGCCTGTTAGATATCCCACCCTTATTCTTTGCTAACACAGTCCTAATTGTGTCTGTGTATCGAGCAGCAACAGACTGGGGAAAGCAGGCTTTGCGCTGGTGGATTATTGACAGTCTAACTCATGGTTATTGCATTTTCTTTTGCTGGTGGTAGTTAGGTGTGTGATCTGCTTCTGGGTGATACTGGAAGGGTGAGTATTCTGGAACAATTTTTTGTCTTTGACAAGAAAGCACGTAGCACAAACAGAAACTGCTGCGACTGCACTTTCTTCTAGCTTTTAGTTGAGGTAACAAAGATGCATGGAGATGGGGCAGCATTAGTGCAGACATCACTGACACATCAAAGTTACAAAATGGGAAATCTGAAAAACTCTAGACTCTTTATGATATTTTCAATCTGGTCCACAAACTAATGGCAATCTCTAGACCACCTGTCAAGTGAGAAGCACTGATCAGATCGTTTGTTTAAGCCACTTTTAGTTTGGATGTGCTGTTACTTGCATCAGAAACAAGCCAGAGAAAGAAAATATTACAACTCTCTTTAGTTAGTATCCTGTTTTCATCTGTTTTTTTAAAGTTTGCTCTTCATAATAATTTCAGACATTAAATTAGAAATTTTGAAAATATCTAACTCACTGTTTACCTGCAGGATGCTGAAAGTCATCCCTACAGGAGGACAAGAAATATAAGGAAATACAGGTCCTTTCCAGCAAGGAATTTTTATTCACAGCATAGTCGGCTAGACACGTACCTGCATTTGGAAAAGGAAGAGGCAGAGGCAGAAGACTACATCTTTTCTGTTGACCATGAGTGGTAGCAAGACTGCGTCATCACTCATAGACTTCAGAGTTAATGGAGGCAAAAAATCATTCCACCTTCTGAAGGGTAAAGCCGGTATTCTTTGACCATATGGTTTTATAGGAAATTTCATCTTTTCTCATCTCCAAGAGAAACTTTTATTTTAAAAGGTTTAAAGTGGAAGCACTTTATTGATGATATTGGCCATGAAGCCCGAGGAGACACGTGCACACATCCAGCCTTGAGCCTTGGCAGCTTGCCTCTAAGCCCTGCCACTTCAGGAGGCCAGGGAAGGGCCAGGGAGATGGCTGGGAGGCAGGACTGGATTTTTGTTTCTTGGCCATGAGGCTACTTCGTTACTGCAGGGACATGTATCCTGGGAAAGCTAATGACCCCTCTCTAGAGCCAAATAAATTGAATACTTGGGCGAAGGATTTAGCCTTGAAAATGAGTTCCAGCCAGTAGTAAACCTACTGAGAATAAGGCAAATGGGCTTACAGAAATAATATAGTAATTCTAAATGTGTGCCTCCCTTTCCTGATTACAAGCAGCACTGAAATATGAACAGAAATAAATCTATTGTAAAGAAAATTCCATTTTCCTATTGGCCTGTATATTTCAAAGATGATATATCAGGAGGATTAATTTTCAGGTGGTATTTGTTTCAGATCCTTTAGTTTAATTTAAAATTTTTCTTCTCCTTTCCAAAACTTTCCCCCCAAAATTAAATTATATTACGGTATATTATGTTGCATTACTAGAGGAATTCACTCATTCTTCACTCATTCATTCCATAGAAATTTAATGAGCACTTACAATGTGTCAGGCTCTGTGCTAAGTATCCAGGAAACTGAGGTGAAAAATAGATAATCCTGATCCTCACAAAGTTAATGCTCCTATGAGACTTCCAGTATGTAAATCAGTAATTGGAATAAAATAGGATCTGGGTGCTGTGCCTCACTCACACCTGTAATCTCAACACTCTGGGAGGCTGAGGCAGGAGGATCGCTTGAGCCCAGGAGTTCAAGACCAGCCTGGGCAACATGGCAAAACCCCATCTCTACAAAAAGCACAAAAATTAGCCAGGCATGATGGTGCACCTGATTGCTTGAGCCTGGAAGGTTGAGACTTCAGTGAGCCATAGTTGTGTCACTGCACTCAAGCCTGAGGGACAGAGTGAGACCCTGTCTCAAAAATAAAAAGTAAATTAAAAAGTGTCCACACATAAGCACAGGTGGGAGCAGCATTACCACAGAAGATGAACAAGGTCCCAGGACGAGCCATACCAGACAAAATAATCAACTTCACCTGGAGAGGAAGGAAATTCACACAGAAACGAAGCTTTTCATTCAATACAGATTCCTTCGCAACATTAATAACCATTGCCAAAATCAATCCATTTTGTCATATTTTAATAAGCCAGTTTGTCTTAAAGCAGGACGTGGCTTAGGCAATATATCTACCCTATTTTATTTTAATTGGCTTTTTTTTTTGAGAATATGGGTTTATTCACTTAGCTGTTCACTCAAAAAAAAAAATTTATTGCCTACCATTATGAGCCAGGTCTGTAGGGCAATTCCGGTTCCCAATGTAAGTTAAAAACAAAAATGAAACTAGGATGGGCTTGAATGGAATGAAGGTAATTGTCATGGGGCTTGTCAATTCCATATTGGTGGCTAACAGAATACTTAGGAGCCTGGTCCTCATAAATCTGACAATAGATTTTCTACCTTGGATTAAGAGACCAACTGGTACAAGCCACTTTCTTTTCAATTAAGGGAAGAATCTCAGTGCTACATTCAGATTAGTAACTGAGTTCCTGATGGAAACATCCCAACAACATAATAACATAATAATAATGATCTGACTTAGGGCCATACATTTGCACACATCATAGTATAATCATATCCATGCACTTTTTTTGGAGTCTTGCTTTCTCGCCCAGGTTGGAGTACAGTGGTGCAATCTCTACTCACTGCATGCTCTGCCTACTGGGTTCAAGTGATTCTCATGCCTCAGTCTCCCAAGTAGCTGGACTACAGGCATGTGCCACCATGCCCAGCTAAATTTTGTATTTTTGGTAGAGATGAGGTTTTACCATGTTGGCTAGATTGGCTCGAACTCCTGACCTCAAGTAATCTGCCTGCCACTGCCTCCCAAAGAGCTGGGATTACAGATGTGAGCTACCGTGCTCGGCCTTATCTATGCACTTTAAAGAGACTCATGCACATATTTTTTTTTTTTAGAGGGCATTTTGTTCTTGTCACCCAGGCTGGAGTGCAATGGCGCAATCTCAGCTTACTGCAACATCCGCCTCCCAGGTTTAAGCGATTCTCCAGCCTTGCCTCTTGAGTAGCTGAAATTACAGGCACATACCACCATGCCCAGCTAATTGTTATGTTTTGTTTTAGTGGAGATGGGGTGGGGCGTGGTCTCACCATGTTGGCCAGGCTGGTCTCGAACTCCTGACCTCAGATAATCTACCTGCCTCAGCCTCCCAAAGTGTTGGGATTATAGGCGTGAGCCACTGCACCTGGCTTCATGGACACATTTTAGAGAGACTCCCCTGGCCGTCTCAAGCATGCTACCCTGAGTCCCACCCTAAGAAAGGCTGGTGTTGAAAGCAATCCTGGGAGGGAAAGAGACACAGAGATCTAAGCCTTGTGTGTAATGGGGGTGGTAGAATGCACCAGAAGCTGTCAGAATGTGACAAGAGGAAGAGGGCATTTATTTTAAGGGTGTGGGGAGAAAAATAAATTAGGCTGCAATCAGATTCTTCATGCAGGGGCCAGGAGTTGAGAGGTGCTCTGTGCTTGTGTATGGATTTTTTTTTTTTTAAAGAACACTCAAGTGGAGAACAAGGAGATATAATTTTTCTTGACACACCAATGTACAATAAGAACATATATTTAGTAACATTTGCCTCCCTGCACCCTAAGCAGCTGTTCAGCTCCAGCAAACACTCTTTCTTTCAGGCAGGGCAGGGGAAGTGTATGCTGCTTGTCTCTTGAGTCCTCAGTGAGAGCTGGGACCAGCATTCCAGAGCCCATCCGCTTCTCACCAGGCAGCAAGGGGTCAAACACAGCCGGTGCTTAGGAAGCAAGGTCAGAGAAGTTGCTCCAAGGGAAGACCAACTGGGGAGTCTCTCTGATTTAGGCAGGAAGAACAAATCTGCTCTAATTTGGAAGTTACTCTCTGGTCAGACTCTTAAGGACCCCAGCAGAGTTAAAATTTGCTTCTCTTATTATACCTTTTTAAAAGCCAGAAGCAAGAAAGAGAATCTCTTGAGATTATTCCTCCCTGCTCCATAAGTCTACTCACAAGGCAAGGTTTTTGGCTCTCAGAGAAAGGCTTTATAGCTCCTGGAGGTAAGACTTGTGCGAAGTGGAAGACAGGATATATCTGCTTCAGGTGAGCCCACCATTTTTACGACGTAGTGAACACCTGGTATCCTAGGGTCATCGTCACCTTCTTGACAAATCCTGACAGGTGTCTTGGGAATGCAAGTGGCAGTGAAAACAGCCAAGGGGAAGAAAGACCCTGTGAAAACGTGATATATGATCTAGTCAAGAATATCTTTTTTGTTTTCATTTTTATTTATTTAGAGACGGGGTCTCCCTCTGTTGCCCGGGCTGGAGTGCAGTGTGGTAAGATCACAACTCACTGCAGCCTGGTCCTCCTGGGCTTGAGTGATCCCCTCACCTCTGTCTCCAGAGTAGCTGGGACCACAGGTGTGTGCCACCACACCCAGCTAATTTTTAAATTATTTTCTAAAGATGAGGTCTCACTGGGTAACCAGGCTGGTCTCAAACTCCTGGGCTCAAGCAATCCTCTGGTCTCAGCCTTCCAAAGTGTAGGGATTGCAAGTGTAAGCCACTATGCCCGACCAAGGACAGGTGTTCATTGGAGCCTTGATTCATTTGTTCCTTCACTCATTGACATGTTCAGTATAGTACGCTAGTGCTGCTCAAAGCAGTCCTTCACTGTCAGGATCATTATCACTTGAGGACTTGTCAGAAATACACATTCTTAGCCACAGCATAAAATACTCTAGATAAAATCCACAAATGTGGAGGAGCCAACCCCCCTCCCCCACCCTCGGACTATAGTTTTATAAATTTTTTATTTTATTTAATAAATTTAAAAGATACACATTCTTGGGTCCACCCCATACCTCGGGTGGTAGGAAGTCACTAAGAATAGGCAAGTGTGATGAAATGATGAAATGTCTTTCTTTTTCTTTTCTTTTTTTTTTTTTTTTTTGGAGACGGAGTCTTACTCTGTCACCCAGGCTGGAGTGCAGTGAGGCAATCTCAGCTTACTGCAACCTCTGCCTCCCGGGTTCAAGTGATTCTCCCACCTCAGTCTCCCAAATAGCTGGGATTACAGGCACATGCTACCATACCCAGTTAATTTTTGTATTTTCAGTAGTGACAGGATTTTGAGATGTTGGCCAGGCTGGTCTCGAACTGCTGACCTCAAGTGATCTGCCCCGCCTAGGCCTACTAAAATGTTGGGATTACACGTGTGAGCCACTGTGCCTGGCCAAGATGTTATTTTTGAGATGAGGTTATAGAAGGATTTGGCTATAGTCTTGGCCACACTCTCCCTGACTTGCTGTGAGAGAAGCCAGCTGCTACATTGGGAACAGCCTTTTGGGGAGGTCCATGTGGCAGAGAACTGACATCTCCGGCCAACAGCCAGTGAGGCCCTGAGGTCCACCAACAGCCGTGGGCCTAAGCGTGGAATTGGTTCCTCTCCAAGTCAAGCCATGAGGTGACTGCAGCCTCTAACATCTAGACTGGAGCCTTGTGAAAGACTCTGTGCCACAGTGCCCAGCTAAGCAGTGCCCAGATTCCTAACCCACAGAAACTGTGAGATGATAGCCCAGATGATACCTAATACAACTACTGAATCAGAAATTCTGCAAAGTGGCCACGCACTATGGCTCACGCCTGTAATCCCACCACTTTGAGAAGCCGAGGCAGGCTGATCACCTGAAGTCAGGAGTTCAAGACCAGACTAGCCAACATGGTGAAACTCCATCTCTACTAAAAATACAAAAAGTTAGCCAGGTGTGGTGGTGCATGCCTGTAGTTCCAGCTACTTGTGAGGGGTGGGGTGGGGGGGCGGAGCTGAGGGAGGAGAATCACTTGGACCCAAGAGGCAGAGCTTGCAGTAAGCTGAGATCGCACCATTGCACTCTAGCCTGAGTGAAAAGAGCAAAACTCCATCTCAAAAAAAGAAAAATCAGAGAGAGATTCTGCAAAGTAAGTCCCTGGAATGTGTATTTTGACATGTTCTGCAGGTGATTCTCATGGACAGTAGTTTGAGAAGCACTGCTGTGACAAAGTAAAGAGCAAGAGCTTTTGAGCCAGACTGCCTAAATTCAAATCCTAGCTCAAGTACTTCTCAGCTGTAGGAGCTCAAGTGAGTTACGTAACTCTCTGGGCTTTAATTTCTTTTGTAAAATGTGGGTAACAATAGTATATACTTTCTGGGTTTTAAAGAGAATTAATTGGGTTAATATATTTAAAGCACTTAGCATATTGCCTAGCAACAGCAAGCACAATAAATTCAGTGATGATTCATTCATTCAACAAACATTTATAAGGCCCCAACTAAGGGTAAGCAATGTGCTAGATGCTGGCCTTATAAGGGTTGAGTAGACATAATCCACTTCTGGCACTGTTGTCCCATGCAGGAGGCGGCCATATAAAAGAATGGACACAGTAATGGGATAAAGATGCTACAGTTGAGTTCTGCACAGAGTGAAGGGGAGCCCAGAAGAGGTCAGTTTTATTCTGGATGAAAGCATTAATGCAAAGCTTAGTAACTCGGGTATTTGGGGGTTGGAAAAGAACAGACGATTTGGTCTTGCATCCCCTAAGCCCCTCACCTCAGTCTTTCTGAGTCTCTAGAGCTTCCTTTTCATGTGGACAACAGACAAATCTACTGTCATTAACAGCCTCTTCAGACAGGAGCTGCACAAATGCAGGGTCTGCATATCTCATTCACAAGGCTTTAGGTACTTGCTTCTGCTTTCTGCTTCTAGACCGGGCAGCTCAGCTCAGCTCAGCTCACCTTAGGGTGCTTGCATCGGCTTTTCCCTTTCTTGGAAAGATTCTTTCCCCTACTCCTTTCAAGGTTGGCTCCTTCTTATTCTTCATGTCCCTGCCTAAATCCCTCCTCAGAGAAGTCTTCCTGTTTACTGTGTTTAAATAGCATCTCCATTTCAGAGCCCGTTTCATTTCCTGAGCAGTACTAGCATTTAGCACTTATTTGTTCATTTCTCCATTCACCATTGTCTCCCTGAGTAGACTTCACAGTCTCTAAGGGTTAAGCCTTGGTCTTTCATGCACCATGATGCACACCAGGGGACACAGTAGGCATTTAATAAATACTTGTTACTGAGTGGATAAATGGATGAATGAACATGTCCTTTCAACACTTCAGCATGATTTGCTGAAATTTCCATCTTAATTATGACGGACATTAATTCAAATTCTGGACGATGTAACTGCTGAAAAACCAGAATGTGAAAGCCAGTCATTTTAAGGGTCTGCCAGAGATTTGGGAAGAGATGGGAGAGTGAGAAGACATCATAATAGTTAACATTTACTAGCCAGACACGGTGGCTCACGCCTGTTATCCCAGCACTTTGGGAGGCCTAGGCGGGTGGATTACTTGAGGTCAGGAGTTTGAGACCAGCCTGGCCATACGGTGAAACCTGTCTCTATAAAAAATACAAAAATTAGCTGGGCATGGTGGCAGGCACCTGTTAATTTCAGCTACACGGGAGGCTAAAGCAGGAGAATTGCTTGAACTCAGGAGGTGGAGGTTGTAGCGAACAGAGATAGTGCCACTGCACTTCAGCCTCAGTGACAAAGCAAGACTCCATCTCAAAAACAAAAACAAAAACAAAAACAAAAAAGCCCACATTTACTGAGTACCTCTTCCAGGATGGGGGCAAGGTGTTAAGCGTTTTACATGCATCATCTCATATGCATCTGAAGTAGTCATCATCATTCTTTGTCCTGTAGGGGGAAATGGAGAAACTGAGGCTTAGAGCTCTGAAGTAACTTGCCTAAAGTCAGAGCCGGTGTGGTGTAGAGCCACAACTGAACGCAGGCAGACTCCAACGCTCTTGTGTTTAACCACTATTCTCTCCTGCCTCCAATGAAATGCAGCTCATTCCATAAATATTCTGCACAAACGGAAGCGTACACAGTTGAACAACTATCTGACACTATAACACCACACCAGATCGGGAAATACCTGAAAGGTTTCTCAAAGCTGCAGGCTGGAGATCTTATCCATGAATATAGGAACTGGGCTGTGGCCAAGTAAGTGGTAGCTTATTCATTGTGGCTCCTACCCCTGCCCAGGGGTCCCATGTTGTTTGGAAGAAAGCGAGTCCTAGTGCAGTAGAAAGTCACATCACCTCCAATTGACTAGGGAGCTTGTTCTCACCTACAAAGGAAGTTTGGTAGTCCCTTCCTAAACCCTTCAAGGATTAGCATTCTCCTTGTCAAGGTGGCATGTAATTTACAGCAATTGGCAGTTCCTGTTGTGAGGAATTCCAAGATCAGACCAGTCAAAGTGGGGAAAGGGGCGGTGACAGGTCAGATCAGAGCTTAGGTAGAGAAGCTGGCGGGGGAGTAGAGGTGGAGAGGGTCAAGAAGCAGGAAGGGGGAGGTGAAGCTTTACAAAGCAGTGGGGCCTGTCTGTGTTGAGCCTAAAGCAGTCTTTGATGGACGGTTCCCATTAGCAACAAGTCTCCACAGGCCAAAGTGAACAAGAAAGGAACCAGGCTTATCCAGTCTTAAACAGGACTAAAGTCTGCATCTTTCCCGTGTCATGAGGAATTAATGGGCCAGCAGCCAGGCTACCCTGGCTATCCTACGCTAAAATCCTCAGTAGGAGAGAACAATTAGAGAAACGATGAATTATGCTTCTGAGGGCAATTCCCTTTTCAGGGCTTACTTAAAGCCAGAATGTATGTTTCTAGTCTGCTTTAGTGAGATTTAAATATTCAGATTTTCAAAGAGACAAGGTCTCTGCTGAAATTTACATATAAATATGTCAAAATATATTTAGTCTTCTTTATACCTTTCTCTTTACAGTTCCTGAGTTGCCTGCACTTCGACAATGTGATCAGTCCCCAGGAAATGAAGAACGCAATTGTCTGAAGAGACAGAAGTTGAGGTAGAATAGCTGGGAGGTTAGTATACTGGAGCTGACCTAATGTCATGCAGAGCGTATAATCGGAGGAATACTTTAGTTTGTATAGATTGCAAGTTTTCAGAATAATGGCTTACCTAGGCCAGAGTTCTCAGCCATGCAGACTTTTGTAGATATATGTATATACTTTTACCTATTTAGAAAGACCACAAAAGCACTCTGAAAATGACCTGGAAAGGTGCTCTAAAGATCTCAAGAAACCAGGATTCAGAGAAATAGAGGAAATTCAACCAAAGAAACAACCTTGCAGCATCCAGGGATCATTTAGATAACTAGCTCCAAGGTCCATCTTATCCATGTGGTAATAACAAGTTAGCCCATACACTATACACAGATCACCAACTATAAATGATTTAGACTGTCATAAAATGCACTTAACTCACTGAAGTAGGACTGGACATGATTTAACCTCACTTGAGTGAGATGGCAGGTACTTTAAGACCTTCCAGGGTCTCATGATTATCATTGTAAGCACCGATAATTATTGTACCATAGTTGCATAGAAGTGCCAGATGATAAAATATGTTCAGTTGACAGAAGGTAAAGGAAGCTTCATTCTGTGGGGTATCAGAAGTTTAAAAAGAAGAGAAAAGAAGTCAAGGCAGCGTTGGCAGACAATTGCATAATAAAAAGTGTTAAAATTCAACGGGGAAAATGTACATGAATTGTGGGTGACTTCCTGATTTCATCACCTTCAATAGTTGACATTTCCATTCCTCCTTTTTTTTTTCCAGTGACTCCATCTATAAATGGATCTCCAAATGTTAATAAGGACCCGCACAAATGCAGCCACTTCCTTCCCTTGTAAATTACAGCACGGAGCCAGTTTTATGGTGATTATTTCTTTCCATGTCTGTTTTTCCTCCTGGAGTGGGAGTCCCTAGAAGGCAGGGGCTGGGTGGCACATATAGGAAAATCTTTAGAGAAAACAGAAGGTACCAAGATAAGCAAGCGGGGTGGAGGTTCTGTATCTTCCACTAGGGGTCAGTAAAACTTTTATGAGAATCCTACGATGGCATCCTGACTTAGAGAAGGGCAATTTCGTTGTCACCCTTTGTCCCTCAGAAAACACCCACAAGAGGCTGTCCCATCACTGAAAAGGAGCTCGTTCCAAGTTGCTAAACACACATAAAAAGCACAGCCAAATATGACGTAGACTAGCATATCAGTATATCAAACAACAGAATTAACATCAGAGACAAAAGTCTCAGCTTAAATGCACAGTTTTGATAAATACTAAACATGCTATCTTGCCTAATGAGCAATCACTGGCTAACTGTTCAGTGAGTAGGGCTAATTATCTTGACTCTGGTTGTCGTAGTGTCTGTATCATAAAAATAAGATTTGAAGTTTCCCTTCTCCTTATGACTTGCTATCCTGGTTTGCAATAGTGCTTATTGTAACATTATACAGGAATGTAGATGGAATTTATTAGAAACAAAGACTTTTGAAAATATGTACTAGATAAATAAACTTGACTCCCTGCCCTACCAACAGCTAGGGTGAGCTGTTAAAAATTGAAATCAGATCATATCATTCCCCTACTTGAAATCCTCCAAGGCCTTCCCACTCCTAAAATCGAATCCAACACATCATCCTGCCTGTGATGCTAGGGCATGCCAAGTTTCCTGCAACTTCTCAGATCTCATCTCCTGCCTCTTGTTCCTGCATTCATTATACTCCTGCCACAGTTACCTTATCTGCTGATGCTTTAACTCAGTGGTTATCAATCTGGGGGATCTGCAGCATCAGCCTTGCCTGGGAAGTTGTTAGAATGCAAATTATTGGGTCACACTCCAGATCTATTGAATCAGAAATTCTAAAGGTAGGATTCAGCCCATCAGGTGATTCTGTTGAATGCTAAAGTTTGAAAAACACTGTTCTAATTCTTCAAACTCCTTTGTGCCTTAAGATCTTTGCATTGGCCAGATCCTGGGCCTGGTATACTCTTCCCAAGGTTCCTTTCTCATCAGTCACATGGCAGCTGCTGAAATGTTAGCTTATCACAGAGACCTTCATTGAACATCCTGTTTAAAGTGAGCCTCCTTACTCTTCCTCATCCCAATCTATGCCATTATCCTGTTCATTTCTCCTTAGAACTATCTGAAATGATCTTGCTAATTTTTTAACTTATTATTTTATTTTTTAATTTATTTTATTTTTGAGATGAAGTGTTGTTCTCTCACCTAGGCCAGAGGGCTGTGGCACGATTTCAACTCAATGCAATCTCCACCTCACGTTCAAGCGATTCTCCTGCCTCAGCCTCCCAAGTAGCCGGGACTACAGCTGCATGCCAACATGCCTGGTTAATTTTCTTATTTTTAGTAGAAATGGGGTTTCATTATGTTGCCCAGGCTGGTCTCAAACTCCTGACCTCAAGTGATCTGCCTGCCTGAGTCTCCCAGAGTGCTGGGGTTACAGGCGTCAACCACCCAGCCTGGGCTACTTATTATTTTATTATCTATCTCCCCAATTAGAATGCGAGTAGACACCTTGTTTGTCTTTTATAGCATGTACCCTGAGTTCCTAGAACACGGGCATATAATAGGTTCTCAGTAAAAGTTTCTCAGATTGACGTCTATGAGATTTTTCTGATCAGCCTGCCTTGAAGAAGGAAGATAACTTTAGATTCTCTAAAGGAAGCTGCAGTCTTGTGGCACAGCCCTGGCATGAAGCCAGAAAATGAGAGTCAAATTCTAAATTCTCAACATTAAAATCAGGTGACCTTAAGCAAGTTATTTAACTAGATTAGTGGGTCTCAATTAGAGGTTATTTTGCTTCCAGACATTTGACAGTGTCTGGAGATATTTTTGACACCCCAACTTGGGATGCAGGTATGAGTAGAGGGTGCTGTTGGGCACCCAGTGAAGAGGCAAGAAATGTGATTAAGCATCCCACAATGCACAGGGCAGCCTCTTCCAACAGAGAGTTATGTGGAGCAAAATATCGACAGTGCCCAGGTTAGAAACCCCGAACCAGGCTGGATGCAGTGGCTCACGCCTGTAATAGCAGTTTGGGAGGCTGAGGCGGGCGGATCATGAGGTCAGGATGACACCAGCCAGCCAAATGGTGAAATCCCGTCTCTACTAAAAATATAAAAATTAGCTGGGCATGGTGGCGTGTATCTGTAGTCACAGCTACTCGGGTGGCTGAGGCAGGAGAATCCCTTGAACCCAGGAGCTGGAGGTTGCAGTGAGCTGAGATCATGCAGCTGTACTTCAGCCTGGGCGACAGAGTGAGACTCCATCTCAGGAAGAAAAAAAAGAAAAAAAGAAACCCCGAACCAGATTCTTACTGTTTTTAAAACACGGTTAATATTCTTTTTCTACTTCACAGGGTTCCAGTGATACTCAAGCAAAAATTCTGAAAGTGTTTTGTAAATGACAAAAGACTGTAGATGGATACCCCCTGGTATAGAATATCTGCTCAACGAATATTTGTTCAAGGACTATGTGAATGAATTGCCAAGAGCCCCCTCCTTGGATTGAGTTTCAGTGTCCTCATTTGTGACAACTGATAAGGAGAATACCTGCATCTTAGGAACCTTGCAAGGATCAAAGAGATAATGCTGGTAAAGCACCTGGTGCAGACTTTGACACACATATGGTTGAATTTTCCTTGTTTTGCTCTTGGTTGGCTTGTTCCTGCTTGGCTATCTTGGGAGGCCTGCTGGGGCCTCCTATTTCTACTTGTTTTTCTTCCACTTGTTTGCTTCCTTCTCAGTGGAGTTCCATCTTCCTCTTTCCCAAGCTCTTCCCCTCCTGGGTCCACTTGGTCTACACAGGCCCTCCTTGACTATTTCAGCTGGAAAGATATCACCACATCTTAGCCTGCATTTTTTTTGGATGAAGTTCTGTAGTCCTAGCATTCAGAAACAATGCTGCAGGTTTCCTCAGATTCTTGGCAGAGAAGGAAGTGGAAACTAGGCTCCCGTTTTCTGGCTGGGAATCTCTAGATTCATCATTACGACTCCATGATGCCCCAGCTTTTGTTGACCTGATTATCTTTTCCTACCTCCTATACCCAATCAGTATAAGCCCAGCAGAGTTCCCTGTTCTTTCTAGAAACTGGAAATGCTTACTGCTAGAGGTTCCATCAGACATCACCAAAACCTCACAGGGTGCCCACATCAAATACAAAGTTTTTATACGTTTATGAAGACTGGATTGCCTTGCCTGTTGACCTAGGGTTACATGTTAGGGAATTTAAGCTTCTACTAATTCCAATATTTCAGCTTGTTTTCATATGTTAGAGCCAATAAATTATTTTTATAGCAAATATAATTGTAAACCATTGATATACATATGCTCCTGCAGTGCTTTCTACATTAAAAAGAAAAATAGACTCCTTTGCTTTGCTGCCATCAGCTATTTTTTCGTTTTCCCTTTTTCTGTTGGTTTATAATAGTCAATGACCATTCCAGAGTCTGCAAAGAATCTGGAAACCATGTGTGTTTGATGGGTGATATTCCATGTATTTAATGCTGTCAACTTGCAAACATTGTCTCGTCTCATGTACTTGGGTCCACATCTGTCCAGGAGTGTGATGATCAAATCTTGCACCTGCCATGTGCATTGAGGACTGCAAAATTTTTCTCGTATTAGTTTGTTCTCATTTGATTCTTACAGTAATTCAGTGAGCTAAGCATGCTGTATATTACAGTTACTCTTGATTTTACCAATGAGAAACCAAAGCTTAGGGAAGTGAATTGACTTGCTCAAGGTTATAGAGCAAGTGACAGGGTCAAGGCAAAAGCCTACATTTTCTGGATTCTTTTGTGCCACACTGTTTTCAGGTCTTTAGACAGCCCTTGGGGAAAAAGTACACCTGGAAAAGGAAACTAAGCAAGGCTTGAATGCTTGGGCTACTTTAGCTTTGTGTGTGTGTGTGTGTGTGTGTGTGTGTGTGTGTGTATGTATGATAGAACTCTAGCCTTGAATATTCTCTTATTTGCCCTGCAGACAACAGGATCAGATTAATTAATTAGTTCCACAGTGTTTACTTAGTGACGGACACTATTGTAACTGCGGAGGATGTAACACTGAGCAAAACGACCAAGTCCTTGCCTCATGGAACTCACATTCTGGATGCAAGAGATAAATAATAAATGAACAAGCCAATATATAGAATGTCAGGTGCTGATTAGTGCTAAGAAGAAAAACAAGGAGGGTGAGAGTCGGAAAATGGAAGGGTTGCTGCTGTTTTATTTAGGGTGGTTAAAGAAGCCTTAAAGAAGGTGGCATATGAGGAGAGACTTGAAGGAAGTGAGAGAGTGTGCTAAGTGGATTGGGATGCAGACGGGCAGAGACAAGTGTGTACAAGGGCCCTGAGGCAGGCACATGGTTGCCATGCATAGGAAATAGCAAGGTCACCAGCCTGGCTGGAGCACAGTGAGTAGATCAGGAGGGAAGGAGAGAGATGTGGGCAGGAAATGGGGTGAGAGGATGTGGTGAGGGGAGGTGGGGGACAATTAAAAATCCTGTAGGACCTTGTAGGTAATTGAAAAGGCTTTGTCTCTTAGTAGAGAGGCAGGGATCCCTTGAGGGCTTTGACCAGAGGAGTTACATGATTTGAAACACATCAGTGTGGTTTTTTTTGTTTGTTTTTGTTTTTGTTTTTGAGACGGAGTCTCGCTCTGTCGCCCAGGCTGGAGTACAGTGGCGCTATCTCTGCTCACTGCAACCTCCGCCTCCCAGGTTCAACGATTGTCCTGCCTCAGCCTCCCAAGTAGCTGGGACTACAGGTGTGTGCTACCAAGCCCAGCTAAGTTTTGTATTTTTAGTAGAGATGGGGGTTTCACTATGTTGGCCAGGCTGGTCTTGAACTCCTGACCTCAGGTGATCCACCTGTGTCAGCCTCCCAAAGTGCTGGGATTACAGGCATAAGCTACGATGCCTGGCTCAAACACATCATTGTTAAAAAATTTACAATGGACAAACTTGCCCTCTGTTAAGATAATCCTGGTTAGTAATATTTCCACTTCAAACCACAGACTGAGTCTTGCTTTGAGGACTACTAAGGGGCCTTTAAAAAAAAAGAAAAATTTTCTCAGATTTATTGGGATGTGAATGACAAATAAAAACTGCATATACATTTATGATGTACAACATGATTTGATGTATGTATATATTGCAAAATGATTACTATTATCAAGCGAATTAACCCATCTGTCATGGTACATAGTTATCTTTGTGTGTGTGTATGTGTGTGTGGTGAGAGTACTTAAGATCTACTGTCTTAGCAAATTCCAACTATACAATACAGCATTATTAACCAGTCACTATGCTGTAGGTTAGATTCCCAGAACTTTCTCATCTTACAACCGAATGTTTTATATTCTTTGACTAACATATCCCGATTGCTCCAAGCTCTCAGACCATGGCAACCACCATTATACTCTCTGCTTCTGTGAATTTGACTTTTTTAGGTTCCACATGTAGGTCAGATCCACACAGAAGTGCAGTATTTGTCTTTCTGTATCTGGCTAGCTGGCTTCTTTCACTCAGCATAAGGTGGTTCATCCCTGTTGTCTCAAACAGTAGGATTTCCTGCTACTTATGGCTGAATAATATTCCATTGTATGTACATACTGTAGTGAACATGAGAGTGCAGGCATCTCTTTGACATGTTGATTTCATTTCCTTCTGTTATATACCCAGAAGTAAGGTTGCTGGATGATATGGTAATTATGCTTTTAAGTTTTTGAGAATTTCCCTATCATTTTCCACAATGGCCATATGAATTTACAGTCCCACCAACAGTGTGCAAGGGTTCTCTTTTCTTCATATTGTCCCAAACTCTTGTTATCTTTTGTCTGTCTGGTAATAGCCATTCTAATAGGTGTGAGGTGGTATCTCACTGCGGTTTTAATTTGCATTTCCCTGATGATTAATGATGTTGAATACCTTTTCATATACCCATTGGCCGTTTGAATGTCTTTTTTGAAAAATGTCTATTTAGGTCCTTTGCCCATTTTAAATTTTTTGTTTTGTTTTGTTTTTTGCTATTGAGTTGTGTGAGTTCCTTGTATATTGTGGATATTAACCCCATATCAGATGTTTGGTTTGCAAATATTTCCTTTCCTTTTGTTGGCTGCCTTTTCATTTGTTGATTGTTTCCTTTACTAACTGTGCAGAAGATTGTTAGTTTGATGTATTCCACTTGTTTATTTTTGCTTTTGTTTCTTGTATTTACGAGATCTTTCTTTTCACGTTTGTACAAGTGCTATGGTGAAGCTAAATTTTAGTAAGTTATTAATTCATTCATTTGAAGCAGTGATTGAGCTTCACCTAAGTGTCAGGAACTGCTTCTGGCATTTGGGATAAAGGAGTACATAGGACGAACAGTTCTGCTCACAGGAGCTTCCTCCCAGGCTCAAGTGATTGTTGAACTGTTTTTTCCTTACCATGAAGAAACAGTTAACAAGCAAACAAATAGAAGAGATTTCAGCTGATGAGAAAGGTTAGGAAAAAATAAAACAGAGGAGATGAAATGATGATGCCATTATAGGGGCTACTTTTAAGATTCCAGTTGGATTTTGAAATGTGGAACTTAGGCTAATGGTGTTACACAAGTAGATCAATTTACAGTTTACAAATTGAGGCCAGGCACAGTGGCTCACGCCTGTAATCTCAGCACTCTGGGAGGCAGAGGTGGGCAGATCACTTGAGGTCAGTAGTTCGAGATCAGCCTGGCCAACAACATGGCAAAACCCCGTCTCTACTAAAAATACAAAAATTAGCTGGGCATGGTGGCAGGTGCCTGTAATCCCAGCAACTCAGGAGGCCGAAGCAGGATAATCACTTGAACCTGGGAGGTGGAGGGTGTAGTAAGCTGAGACCACACCACTGCATTCCAGCCTGGGTGACAGAGAAAGACTCTGCTAAAAAAAAAAAAAAAAAAAAAAAGCTGGCAAGAAAGCTATTATTATCCTGACTTTTCAAATGAGAAATTGGAGGTCCACTGAAATTAAGCGACATGCCCAAGGCACTAGTAAATGGCAGACCTGGGGGCTGAACCCAAGTTTTC
>CAUYLG010003800.1:0-17250 GCA_963573385.1 Cacajao melanocephalus
CTTGATCAATTCGACTGTTAAAACCTGTGCATATTTCACGGAGTTCTCGTATTGTGTTTTTCAGTTCCATTAATTCAGTTATATTCCTCTCTAAATTGTCTATTCTTGTTAGCATTTTGTCAAACTTTTTTCAACATTCTTAGTTTCTTTACATTGGGTTAGAACATGTTCTTTTAGCTCATAGAAATTTCTTATTATCCACCTTCTGAAGTCTAACTCTGTTAATGGAATGCACTCATTCTCCATCAGGCCTTGTTCCCCTGTTGATGAGGAACTGTGATCCCCTGTAGAAGGAGAGGCATTCTGATTTTGGGTATTCTCAGCCCTCCTATGCTGGTTTCTTCCCATCATTGTGAATTTATCCACCTGTCATCTTTGTACTTGCCAACTTTCAAATTAAGTCTCTGAGTGGACGTCCAACTTGTTGATTCCCAGGGCCGGAATCTGAGCAACCCACTGTGCCGGCTAAAACAGCGGCGTTGAGATTCCTGGTGCTTTTCTGCCCGGGAATCTCCGGTCTGGCTTCCCTCTTCAGTCCTCTTTTTGACCAGCTGAATGGGTGACTCTGTCTTCCCGGAGCTCCAAATGTGGACCAAAAGGGGACCCAGTCCCGTTTACTCTGCACTGAGAACTGCCGCACCAGGGCGCGGGCAAAACTGCCGCGCCGGTCACAAGAGTCGTGCTGGTGACCCGTGGGGCTCCTCCACTGGGAATCTCCTGGTCTGTGAGCAACAAAAATTCATCTGAAAGTGTAGCATCCACTCGTTCTCTGCGCTTTCACTGGGAGCTACAATCCTGAGCTGCTAGCAATCGGCCATCTTGGATTTCTCTCCCCTGAAGTCCACTTTTATAAGATTATCAATGAAACTTATAGTGTACTTCCAGTTCTCACATTTTCCTTAAAACTTGTTAAACTTATAAAAGAGATAGTGCTCTTATTTATTCAGCAATAAGTAAGAAAATGACTAACAAGCTTATTTAGATATCTTTAGAATTTCTTTTGTGTACATAGTATTTGCAACAAATAGGTGTCCATTTCATAATTTCTAGTTATAATAGTTTTTACCATTCAACTTTGTGATTTTATAATGGCTAAAACATAGCAGCCCTCGTATGGTATGAAAAGAACCAGCTATTTAGTGGAATGAGGGTTGTAAAAAGCAATGTACTAGGTCACATTATTCAAATCTCTTCTTGGTTCCCTCACTCCCAGGTATGTAATTGTGAACCATTTTTTCTGTAATAACATTCCTTAGGAAGACTTATTTTCTTCACTTGTAGGTAATCATATTAATGGGTCAGTTGACTTTATTGTTTTGTTTTTGCCCTCTCTTTCCCCAGATTGCTTCTAATTATATAAAAAATAATCACAGAATTAGCATTCCACTTGGTAGCTAGCAATGCCTCAAAACATGTCAGCGAACTTATTTTTGCTTTAAAATTATGGTTATCATTAAGTTTTATTTTTATCTAGGCTGACTGCAGATTAGTGTATTTGAAGAAAGGATTAAGTATTTGACCTGCTTGCATTGGAAGTGCGTAAAGAGAACTCCTGGATGATATCAGGTGATAGATAATTAGTTTGGCACCTTACCAGAGTGAGGTCCAGCCATGAGTATTTTATTACTTACGAACACAAGTGAGCATTCAGCTTTTGGGTCAACTCAGATACCTAAAAAATAGCTATTCTGGCACATTTACAACTTGGTGAACAAATTTATGCAATTTTACGTCCCTCTGCTGATTTACCTGGAAAGGTCATTATGTAAGATAATGAATTTAACAGTTGAAAATCAGTGAATGCATTTGCTCAATGTCACTTTATATTATACAGAAAGTTCTGGCATTTCTGTGCTTAAGCATGTTCATCTTCATGTGATCTGCATATTAGAGAGGTGGCCCTTACTTTGGGATTGAAAACTTCCTTTGGTTAATTCTTTCTTGAATATTGCACATATTTAACTTGGATATTTTAAAACTGAGTCAAATGCATGTATTAGCTAGATATCATCAAATTTTCAGGTTAAAATGATAGTTAACGATGCAAATACAGAAAGTATTTCTTTTTTCCGTTATTTGCACTTCAAAAGCTAGATGAAGCTCTAATCAGAGCACTTCTTAATTGGGGTAAGGGCTGTAAGTGGGGTTGGAGTGAAGAAGGGAAGCGGCAAATAGAATATCTTTTCTTCTTTTAGTGTCTACATTTTCTGGAATGATGATGTAGATTATTCATGTAAACATTTTAAGACTCATCAGTAAAAGGAAGCTAACAAAGCAGTTTGTGAGAGGGAGAAAATGGAAAAAGACCATAGAAAAGACTGACTAAGAAATAAACTGAAAGGAGTCAACAAATAAAATTTTCAGAAGAAAATAACTCAACAGATACCTCAACAGAAACTGTAAATCAGCAAATGCAAGAAGATAGTTAAGAGTAGGAACATAGAAGAGATTTGAAACAGACTCTTGAAGACCCCTTGTAAAAGTCTAGAAAGAACAGAGTGAAAGGAAAAGAAAGAATGAGACAAAAAGTTGAAATTTTAAGAAGATGGGTTCAAATTACTTTATTAAAGAGTGGTTTTATTCACAACATGTATGGGTATGACTGATCATCCTGTGATAGTCTTAGCCACCTTGTCGATGTAAAAAAAATTAGATTTATAAACATTTGGATATCTTTTATATTAAAATCGTCTCTGAATGGCATTCCTAATTCATTATTTTCAAATCATTATAAAGTAAACAGTAAGAGTGAGCAGTCAAGGAGATAAACTGGGGTTTAAATCTTGGCTTGGACACTTACTGTCTCAAGATATTTATCTTGCTTCATTTTTCTCACCTGAAAGGTAGGTAGAATGATGTCACCTGTCTCTGAGATGTGTTGTGTATTTTAAATGCATTAACACATGTGAAGTTCTTGAAAAACAGTGCTTTTGATACAGTGTTATCTAAGTCTTAGGATTATTATGTGTGGATGAAGTCTTACAATACAGTATACATTATTGTTTTATTCTCCAGAACGAAATAAACTATTTTTTTCTTCGTAAGACATCTCAAGGAATGTATATGTTGTAAGTATTTTCTTGATTTTCCATCATGTTTGTGTTTTGAAATGAGGGGCAGATGATTTCAAAAAAATGTTTAAATGATAATAATGATGGGGCAATCATTTTGAAGAGTTTTGTTGGCTATAACTAGAACAAAGGAGACGGTTTGGGGTTGTCAGCATACAGTCTTCATCTGTTAAACTCTCAGAGCTCAATTTTCTTGACTTTAAATATCCTTGCCCAAGAGTGGTCAGGGAAGAAGCCGGGATTGAGTTTGATTAGAAATTGAAATAAATCTGCTGAAAATCTAAAATTTGTGTTGCTTGATCACATTTCTTCTATAATCTAACATTCTTTGAGGAGTGATACTAGATGATTAGAATTGCTGGTTTATAGAAACAGCTGGTATGGGTTTAACAGTTTAAAACTGCACTGAGAGCAGAAACCAACCTCACATATGTTTTAGCTTAATCACATATGAGTTAGCTTAATCTCCTGATATGAGTTCAATTTATTTGGAAAGAGTTAATCAGAAGTCACGACGCATTCATGTGTGCAGCAGTGATTGGCCATAGCACCAGTTGTCAAAGAGAAGCGCATTACCGAGAAAGTATGTTATATGCAGTTTTTGTTTCTGGAATTCTACATGTGACTAGCAATAAAAAAGTTTTGCCTTTTTCCCACAACAATAGTAAAAATGGCATGACTGTTTACATTACTGTCTTTGCTACTACTGCTTTCACCCAACCAACACTAGAATGTAATAGCCTTGGTTGGTTAAGTGGATTCTGTGACAGACTTATGTTAAGTGAGTTTAAAATATAATTTCACATAATCCTTACAAAAACTCTGAGGAAGTCACTAACAAACTAGATTTATAAAAGTAAGGATCAAAGCTATTAAATTATTAATCCAGGATCATCCCCAAAGTAAGAAATAGAGTTGGGATTTGAACTCAGCCTTGTATGATGACAAATCCATATGCCTTTTCTATTGTTCTTGCTCCTCGTTTTTTCCCATAATTTTCTATTCCAAAGGTCTTTATAATTTCCAATGTTGGAATCATTTATAGGCCTGAGTCAGGATATTTCTAAAAAGCAACACATATAACCTCAGAATAAACTGAATATACTTCGTTTTTTTTAAAAACCGAGTCTCACTTTGTCGTCCCGGATGGAGTGCAGTGGCATGATCTCGGCTCACTGCAACCTCTGTCTCCTGGGTTCAAATGATTCTTATGCTTCAGCCTCCCGAGTAGCTAGTACTACAGGCGTGTGCCACCATGCCTGACTAATTTTTGAATTTTTAGTAGAGACGGGGTTTTGCCATGTCGGCCAGGGTGGTCTCAAAGTCCTGACCTCAGGTGATCCACCCACCTCAACCTTCCAAAGTGCTGAGATTACAGGTGTGAGCCACTGTGCCCAGCCCTGAATATACTTAGTTTTAAATTTATGTTTATATACTAATATAGTTGAATGTGTTTAGCCTTAAGAAAACGCATTACATTGTCCTTAAGATTCCAAATAAGAAATAATTCTCATTTGTATACGCACAGGGGAAAACTTCTGGATTGGCATCAGCCTAACGATTTCACGTTTGGGAATCATCACATGACACCACAGTGACTTGGTTGCTTCTTGCTCTAGATTAAATCCATGCTTTTTATTAGAAGAGTTACTGAAAAAAGATATGTGTAAACTGACTATGCCTATGTTAGACTACACTCTCTCATTTGTTTCTATCGTAAGTTGAGAAATGTGCTTCTGTGGGAAATAATTTGACTCTAACTCGCAATACGCATTATTCGTAGAGAGCCTAGAATCTTTGTGATTTTCATAATATGACGTTGATATGCATGATAACATTTTTTGAAGATAAAATTTGGCTAAATTTTAAAAAGGTGAGACGATTTAAACAGTGGGTAACACTCAGGCAGTGCTTACTCTGTTCCAGGTATTATTCTAAAAATATAGGCACTGAATTCCCATAGCAATGCTAAAGGAGGCACTATAATGATTCCCATTTTGTAAATTAGAAAACAGAGGCCCAGAGAAGTTAAGTAACTTGTGCAAGGTCATGTAACTAGCCAGTGACGGAGCCGCAGTTTGAACCTAAGCAGTCTAGCTTTAAGACTCCGTGCTTTTAATTAATATGCCACACCTTGTGTTTTGTGTGCTTGTTTATTTGTATCTCTCTATGCTATGTTGTGCTCTGCCATGTGAGAATGGGTTAGTAATACTTCTTTATTCTTTTTTTTCTGAACATATTCTGTTTAGCATCAGCATTTTGATACTATCTTTTTCCATAATGCTACTTCAATTTTTAAAATATTACTTTGTGTTACTTTTTATTTTAAATATTACATAAGGCCATTTATCCTTCTTTTTCTATTCCTTACCCACTCCACATAAATTATTGATTGATAGTAAATATTGAATGGTAAAGCTCTCCCTACCGTGGAAATGAAACAGGGGAATATAGAAAAGGACTTTGAATATTCTACTCTCATCGGCAAAACTTTCTCTATTGTGAGTTACAGATCTCACAGCCACTTTCCCTGTTGTTATTGTTAGATTTTAGAACTGTCTTTGTTTTGATTTGGTGATAGTCACTTGTCATTTTCTGGCTTTCTGTTTAGAAAGGTCAGATCAGGTCATCCTACTCTCTGCCTAGAGAAAGAGCATGCTGTATAGACATCGAGGTATTCCAGTTCATGTTGCAGTTACTTATCATTATAAATTAATTAAAAACTTACCCAGTTATGATATGAATTTCCAGATAGATGTGCCTAATAACAAAAATAATAATAGTAACCAACTCATGCGTTGTTCTGAGAACAGAATGAGCTAATCTATATGAAGCACCAGAGCGGTATGTAACATAGTGAGCCCTCAATAAACGGTGCTGTCATTATGATCATTGCTGTTGTTTTGGGAAGTGGTGCTGATCAAGTGACCGATTATGTTGCTGCCAATGACCGATTTTCAAATTTTTAACAATGAAATAGATACCTTGGTATTCTGGATTAAATATACATATGTGTATATATAGGTATATTTTTAAATAGCACTTAATTTTCATACTAGCACATAAACTTATGCTCCACGTAGGTTAATGATGACTTATTAAGAACGTAGCATTGCCATTACAGTGAGGGAAATGGTAATAAACTCATGCGAACAATAAATACAGTACGAAAGCGTATATGATTAAATTCTCTATGGTGTGGTCTAAGTATTGTGTGGTATTCAGAACAGAAAAAGCTCAGCTAAGATTGAAGTATTCAGAAAGAATCTAGTCATGGAAGTGCTCTGAGACATGAGGGTTCCTTTAAAAAAAAGGGTCTGTCTAGTAGAGAAAGAAAAGTATAAGCATACATCTCTACACAGAAATAAGCACAGTATACTTGTGGAATAACTAGTCAATTATCATCGATGTGTATGCCTTTCTCATTGCTTATCATAGGCACTATGCAAAACGTTTTCCCATGGATGAGAACATAATAATTTTCAAACAAATCCCAGATCATTTTTGCTGTCAAAGTCAACGTTACTTTCTAAGTAAATGCTGAAACGAATGGCTTTCTAATGATATTTCTACAGACGTTACTCATTTAAATAATCTCATGGCTATTAAATTACTACATTGGATCTGGCAGATAAGCGTATCTGTGTTTTGCTTTACAAACTTGTTCATATCAAAAACTGCCTCTTCAAAAAGGGATAATGACCTTAGGGTGTAGGGATCATGTCATCCCATTCTAAATAGATCTGTGTTTCTCACTTATAAATTGAAAGGGCAGGGTGGTAAACCTAACTGCAGAAAAAGTCATATTGCATTCTGAAATATCCAGGCTGGCATTCATTTGAGGAAAATGTACAGGAAAGAAAACACAGAGAAACATTCACAAATGAGAGGAAAGATTACAAGGGGTGGAGTAGGTTGGTTTAGATAGATATACACCTTTCTCTCTCCCCTTCCTCTTCCTCCTCCTCACCACTTCCTCTGCTTCCCTCTTATCTTTCTTCTTTGTGTCTAATATGAGTTAGTATTACCTGCATACATACCAGCTTTATTGTCAGAGATTAACCCCGACAAAACATTCCCTAGCTAGATGTGAGAATTCCTCAGGTTGTGCCATAGTATGTGATCAAAAACAAACTCCCAACCCACGCTGCTCCGGCGTCTTGCCTTGGCATTTTTTAGGGAGAAGACTATTCCAGCTTGTGAATCTGGCATTTTCCTGGAAAAGCTTTCTTCCATCATTAGTCACCAGAGCGATCACCACCTTGGTCTTAGAGAAAGAAACATTGCTATCCTTTGGGATAGGCCCGTTTTCTGTAATTTCCCACACATTGAGACCAGTTGTAATTTTTAACAGGGTTTACTGAAGGTTAAGGAATAATGGAAAGAAGCTGCATCAAGAGTGTAACTCACAGTCGTTGGCCAGGCTCAGACCCATGTCTTGCTACCACCACACTGTTTCCCTGTGAGAAGGGCTGCTCGCCTCCCATATCGGAGACTATTTCAACTGTCTATAGGCCAAACTATTCTAAGTTCTTTTTCAGTTTAAGATTTGCTGCCTAGATCTTCATTTTCTGTCATAAGAGTGATCTCTTTTCAGGATTTTTGACAACAGAAATTTCGTACTCTTATATTGATAGGCCTTTTTTTGGGGTGAGGGTGTGTATCTGGGATAGTTGTAGGTACCTCATCCCGCTCGAGGAAACATGCTCTGCCTCTCTGCTTCTTATAAGGCAGTCTCGCAGTAGTCCAAACCTTGCAGTAGACCAAAACGTTTCTGAGTTAGTTGGTCTAATAAAAACCACAGGTGGCAAATAATTGTGCTCAGGTTAGTCCAGACAAAGCTGAGTCCCTCTTCCATCAGCCCTTTCCAAAGATTAAAACAACCGTGGTGTCTAGACTCGGGTTACTTGATACATATATTCGTATATTTTATTTGTTTATTTTTATATTTCTTTTATTTTTATTATTTTTAATAGAGATGGGGTTTTACCATGTTGCCCAGGCTGGTCTCAAACTCCTGAACTCAAGTGATCTGCCCACCTCAGTCTCAGTGCTGGGATTACGGATGTGAGCCACCATACCTGGCCTATATTTGTATATTTTAAATAATTAATCTAGTTTTAATTGAAAAATAAACATTGTGTATATTTATTATATACAACATGTTTTGATATATGTATGCATTGTGAAATGATTCATAGAGCTAATTAACATATGCATTACCTCACATAATTGTCATTTTTTTGTGATAAGAAAACAAAATCAAATCTTTCAGCAATTCTTCACAATACATTAACTACAGTTATCATGTTGTATGATGTATCTCCTAAACCTATTCCTCCTCCTGAACAAACGTTGTATCCTTTGACTAACATCTGCCCATATCCCTTCTCCCCCAGCCTCTGGTAGCCACTATTCTACTCTCTTCCCACAAACTAAACTTTTTAATTTAAATTTAATTTTATTCTATTTTGAGACAGGGTCTCCCTCACTGAGGCTGAAGCAAGCGGTGTGATCTCAGCTCACTGCAGCCTTGACCTCCTGTGCTCAGGTGATCCTTTCTCTTCAGCCTCCGAGTAGCTGGGATTACAGGTGCATGCCACCACATTTGGCTTTAAATTTTTTCTTTCCATACAGATGGGGTTTTGCCACGTTGCCCAGGCTAGTCTCAATCTCCTAGGCTCAAGTGATCCTCCTGTCTTGGCCTCCCAGAATGCTGGGATTACAGGTATGAGCCACTGCACTTGCCCAGGTTTGATTCCACATTTTCTTAGTCCCTTTACCATATCCTATGATAGGATACCATCCTATGATAGGATACCACACACTGAGTAATTTATAAACAATAGAAGTTTACTTGGCTCACGATTCTGCAGGCTAGAAAGTTCAGGATTGAAAAGCTAAAGCTGGTTAATGACTTCTTGCTGCATCATCCATAGCAGAAAAACAGAGAGAGAGAAAGAGAGAGAGAGAGAGAGAGAGAGAGAGCATCAGAGATTAAATTTACAGCCATAAACCCCTTTATAACTGGCTTTAATTCATTCACGAGAATCTTCATTATCTAAACACTTCTTATTAGGACCCACTGCAAAACATTGTTGCACTGGGAAATTAAGCTTCCAGCACATGCTTTCTGGAGGACATATTCAAAACGTAGATACAGGTAAGTGAGATCATGTGGTATTTGTCTTTCTGCGGCTGGCATAATGTCTTCCAGGTTCACAGGTGCACCCATGTTGTTGCAATGATGAGATTTTCTTCTTTTTTCTTTCTTTTTTTTTTTAGGCTAAATGATGTTCTATTGTATATGTGTTATCCAATTATCTGTTGATGGACACTTCAGTAGATTCCATATAGTGGCTATTGGGACAATGGTGCAGTGAACATGGGAGTGCACATATGTCTTTGAAATACTAATTTCATTTCCTTTGGGAATATATATATATGCAATAGTAAGATTGCTGGATCAAGTGCTGGTTCTATTTTTAATTGTTTGAGGAACCTCCATACTGTTTTATGTAATGACTATCTTAATTGATATTCCTATCAACAGTGTGAAAGTGTTTCCTTTTCTCCACATCCTCACCAACTCTGGTTATCTTTCCTCTTTTGGGTAGTAGCTATCCTAACAAGTGTAAGGTGATATCTCATTGTGGTTTTAGTTTGCATTTCTCTGATAAGCAGTAAAGTTTTACTGAATTCCGTTTTTAGTTCTAACAGTTTTTGGTGTCGTCTTTAGGGTTTTCTATACGTAAGATCATGCCACCTGCAAACAGGAACAATTTAACTTATTTCTTACCAATTTGGATGTCTTTTATTTCTTTCTGTTGCCTAACTGCCCTGGCTAGGACTTAGAATATTTTATTGAATAAAAGTAGCAGGTTGTACTCCCAGCTACTCGGGAGGCTGAGGCAGGAGAATTGCTTGAACCTGGGAGGCAGACGTTGCAATGAGCCGAGATTGTGCCACTGTACTCCAGCTTGGCACCTGGCGACATAGTGATACTCTGTCTAAAAAAAAAAAAAAAAAAATTAGCAAGAATGGCCATCATTGCCTTGTTCCTGATCTCAGAGGAAAAGTTTTCAACTTTTAACTGTTGAGAATGATGTTAACTGTGGGTTTGCTACATATGGCCTTTATTGTGTTGGGGTACATTCCTTCTATATTTAGTTTATTGAGAATTTTTATCATGACATATTTATATTTTTTTTATATTTTCTTACTCCAAACAGAATTTGAGGCAGCTTTAAAAATATGGGAAGTATAAAGTAAAATAAGAAATCAGGCCTGAAAAACAATTATAGAAATAAGGAATAAATGAGAGAAATAGGAAAAGTAATTACAGACATACATGCTGGAAATTCCTCAGGTTGAGCCACTAATTTGGTCATAAACTTTCTAAAGGAGACATGACTGTCACTTACTGAGGTCTTAAAGGCATTACTTACTTGAACATTTCTAAAGAAAATCCTGAGTAAGAGAGGAGTAACACAGGGAATGTAAAAAAGGTTATTAACATCCCGAAAAGAAATTTACCATTTCACATATTCCCTGCCGTCAACACTTTAGTCCAAGACTCAATCATCTCATACCTGCACTACATAAAACTGCCTTCTAATTAACCTCCCCTCTTCTACTCTTATAGCTCATTATTTATATAGCAGCTTTTTAATAGTGTCTTTTTCAAAACTTCAGTTAGAGCACATCAGTTCTCTTCTTAATGGGAAATCCTTCTATGGCTTTCTATTGTGAGAAGGATAAAATCTAACTTTACTTTGCCTCAAATACCCTGACTGATCTAGCACTGGCTTATCGCTCCAGCACCATCTCCTACCTCATTCCCCTCGTTCACTCTGCAGCATCCACACTGAGCTTTACTTTGTAGTTGCAACATGCCAAATTTGTTTTTACTGCACTAAGCTCCTGTCTTCATACAGCTTATCCCAAAGCCAAGGATACGTATTTCAGGTTTTTATTATGATAGTACCCACTTTCAGGTACCCACGCTTTCCAATTATCATCTGCTGCATAATAAACCACTTCCAAGCCTAGTAGCCTAAAAAGCAATGATTTATTTAGCTCAAGAATGTGCAATCTGAGCAGATTTTAGCAGGGAAGGCTTGTCTCTGTTCCACGCAGTATAAGCAGAAAAAACCTTTGACAATTTTACTATGAAAACTCTCAGCAAACAAGAAAAGGAGCTGAAAGTTTTTCCCACACTTGAATAAAGGGCATCTGTGAAAAAAATACACCTAACATCATGTTTAATATTGAAATAGTAAAATTCTTTTTCCATGGATTAGAAAGAGATTGGGATGTCTCTTCTCGCCACTTCTATTCACCATTATAGTAAATATTCTAGCAAGTGTAGTAGGGAAAGAAAAAGAGAGAAAATTCATAAGACCAGGGATTGGACAAGAGAGTTCACAGAGTGTGTGATTGCTTACATAGTAAATTCTGTGGAATCTACAAAAAAGTATTAGAACTAATAAGCAAACATATGAAGTTCACAGGATACAAGTTTGATATGTGAAGATCAGTGGCATTGTTATATATTTGTAACAAATGATTACAAAATAAAATTTAAAAGCGATCGTTTTCTGCAGCATCAAAAATTATGCAATGCTCAAGACTAAATTTAATGTAAGATGTTGTGGCAGAAACATCCTGGGTTGACCCCAGTGCTCCATGCCCCTGTATAGTCTCCTTCCCTTCAGTGTGCAAACAGGCTGTGACTGGCTTCTAACCCATGTAAGATGGCAAAGGTGATGGGATGCCACTACTTTGATTAGGAAACTCTGTGTGACAAGTGGACCCCAGAAAGACTCTTCTGTTAGTCTTTAGGCAAAGGCCATGTTGTAAACTGTTTATGAAGAGAGTCATACAGAAGGGACTATAGGCATCCTCTAGGATTAATCTAGAATAGTGAAGACAAGTTTGAAAAAGGGAAAAAACAAGTTGGAGTAACTACCGTATTCAACTTGATTTCAAGACCCACTATATAAAGTAATAGAGTGTGATATTGGCAGCCAGAGAGACAAATAGATAATCAAAACAGAGTGGAGACTAGAAATAAATCTCCACACCAATGGTCAACTGAAATTTGGAAAGAGATGCCAGGAAAATTAAAGTTAAAGGGAATATTATTTATTTATTTATTTATTTATTTATTTGTTATTTAAGATTCAGAGGGTACATGTGCAGATTTGTCGCATGTGTAAACTGTGTGATGTTAGGGTTTGGGCTTCTATTGATCCTATTACTCAGACAGTGAACATAGTACCCAATAAGTCACTTTTTGACCCTTGCCTCCCCTTCTCTCTTTGCCATTTTGGAGTCCCCAGTGTCTCTTGTTCCTGTCTTTATGTCCATGAGTACCCAATGTTTAGCTAGTGTTTTGTTGAGGATTTTGTGTCTACATTCATCAGGAATGTTGGCTTATGGTTTCCTTTTTTGTTGTGCCTTTGGTAGATTTCAGTATCAGAACTATGCCGGTTTTGTAGAATAGGTTAGGGAGAAATCCCTTCCCCTCAATTTTTGGAATAGTTTCAATAGCATCGGTACCAGCCCTTCTTTGTATGTTTGGCAGAATTCAGTCATAAATCTGTCTGGTCCAGGGCTTCTTTTGGTTGGTAGGATTTTTATTATTGATTCAATTTTGTGACTTGATATTGGTCCTTTCAAGTTTTCACCTTCTTCCTGGATCTATCTTTGGAGGTTATGGGATTCCAAGAATTGATCCATTTCCTCTAGATTTTCTAGTTTGTGCACATCCGGACGTTCAGGCGACTACTCTCTCTGAGGTTCTTTTGTGTTTCTGCGGGATGAGTTGCAATGTTCCCTTTTTCATTTCTGATTGTGATTATTTGGATTGTCTCTCTTTTCTTTGTTAATCTAGCTAGTGGTATATGGATCTTGCTTATCTTTTCAAATAACAAACTTTTCATTTTGTTGTTCCTGTATATTATTTTTTTTCTCAATGTCATTTAGTTCTGCTCTGATTTTAGTATTTTTTGTGTTCTGCTAGCTTTAAGTTCAGTTTGTTCTTGTTTCTCTAGTTCCTTTAGGTGTGAGGTTAGGTTGTTAATTTGAGATCTACCTTTTTGATGTAGTGCTATAAACTTTCTTTTTAACACTGTCTTTGCCACATCCCAGAAGTTTTGGTATGTTTTGTCTCTACTTTCATTTGTTTCAAAGAATTTTTTTATTTCTTCCTTAATTTTGTTGTTCACACAAAAGTCATTTGGGAACAAGTTATTTAGTTTCCATGTGTTTGTGTGGTTCTGATAATTCCTCTTGGCATTGATTTCTATTTTTATTTGACAGTGGTCCAAGAAGATGCTTGGTATGATTTAAATTTTTTGGGCTATATTGAGACTTGCTCTGTGACTGAGCATGTCAGCAATCTTAGAGTATGTTCCATGTCCAGATGAGAAGAATGTATATTCTGTGGTTTTGGGGTGGAGTATTCTATAGATGTCTATCATATCCAGTTTGTTAAGTATTCTATTTAAATTCAGAATTTCTTGTTTAGTTTACTTGTTTAGATCTGTCTAATGATGACAGTGGGGTGTAGAAGTCTCCCACTGTGAGCGTGTGGCTGAGTCTTTTCTTAGGTCTAGAAATAATGGTTTTATAAATCTGGGTGCTCCAATGTTGGGCACATATATATTAAGGATAGTTAAATATTCTTTCTCAATGGAACTCTTTGTCATGATTTAATACCCTTCTTTGTCCTTTTAAAAAAAACTGTAATTGTTTAAAGTGTATATTGTCTGATACAAGAATAGTAATCCCTCCTCTTTTTTGTTTTCTATTTCCGTGATAAATCTTTCTCCATTCCTTTACTTTGAGCCTATGGGTGTCAGGGTGTCATTACATGCGAGATGGGTCTCTAACAGACAGCAGAAAGATGAGTCTTTTTTATTTTAATTCAATTTGCCACTCAGAGAAGTTACAATGTGTTTTCTACATATGGGAAGCACAGAGCTAAGCCTGATTCTGGCCTGAGAAAGCCAGAGTGGCCTCCACAGTACGTGTCTGCACCAGCATCAGCTGGCCTGCTGGGAAATCATCAAGCAAAGGATTTCACTGGGTAGATATTGGCCAATGGGAGAGTGAGCTTTTGGATCCCTGATGGAAGCAGAAAGGATTAGAGGAGAATATCTTGAATAGAATGGCATCTGTCTGGGTCAATGGAATTATGGAGAAGATTCTCCCTCAGATTCATTCACAAGAGAAAGAGTTAGCTTTGCATATCAGTCAGACTTAGAGGATGAAATGAAAGCTTCTTAGTGTATCCTCCATCTCCTCCTTATGAGTTGTGAGGGCAGGAAAGAATGTGCCAGATAGAGACAAAGAGAAGATGCTCAGTATTGTCACCTTCTCTACCCACTTCAGACTTTTAGGCTTCTGGCAAGCAGCAGGCCTAAATGGTAAAGGGGGAAGATTTGCATTAAATCAAGTTCTCCATTCTGATTAATACTTTACAGTGGAATTTCAACTTCTGAATTGATATTGTGTGACAGTTTATTATCTAAAAAAAGGGGAAAAAATCACAAACCCACTAAAATTTTCACCTAGGAACAAGAATAAAAAGCCCACTGAATAAATTTTGAAGAAATATGATAGATTTTTTTCAAGTTGCAATATTTCAAAAGACAAGGTCTTGTTTTGTTGCCTGGTCTGGAGTTTAGTGACAAAATCTTTATTCACTGTACCTTTTAATTCCCAGACTCAAGCAATCCTCCCACCTCAGCCTCCTGAATAGCTGGGACTACTGGTATGTACCACCATGCCTGCCTAATTTTTAAATTTTTTGTAGAGATGGGGTCTTGCTACATTGTCCAGACTGGTCTCAAACTCCTGGCCTCAAACAATCCTCTCACCTCAGCTTCTCAAAGCCCCGGGATTACAGGTGAGAGCCATTGTGCCCAGCCAAAAAGTTGCATCTTAATTACAAGTACATACTTGTAGCAATTGTCTATTGGTATATCAAAGACAATTGTTTAAATAAAAACAATTTAGTAAGTTCTTTCTAATTCTATCAATTGGCTGAGCCTTGTGTCAGCTCACTTTTGTTGCATTTAGCTTGGGGATGACTTGGGGCTCAGCTGAGATAGCTAAAATGGTTGAGCTTCTGTATGTGATTTTCCATCCTTAAGAAGGCTAGAAAGGGCATTCTCACACAGTGGTGGCAGCTTCTAAGACTGCAATGCCTAATATGCAATATGCAATTGCTTATCAAGTCTCTATTTATATTATATTTCATGATATCCCATGTTCTGATTGCCAGAACAATTCATCTATCTCAGTGAAGTCAATAAAAGAGGGAAGTATGCAAGAATATGGATACTGGGGGCTTGTTACTTTAGGGACCATTTCTTTGTCAATCTACCAAAATCTACCTTCTGGTCCCAGTGATTTTTACCTCTTCCATAGGTAAAATACACTCGCCTCCTTTTAAGCCCAAAAGTCTTATCAGGTTTGAAGTTCATAATCTTGTGAATTGTGTCAGGTCCAGAACTAGAAAAAGCTTCTTAGGTGTAGCTACTTTTGATTCAGAGATGATGTGTGAATAAAAGAGACATGTAATCTCCCCTACCCCCACTTCTATCACATGGTGGTAGGTGAGAGAGGAGCAGGAGAACCATGAAAGACTCTTCTGTTTAAATTAGGAAGCAATGAGAGAAACCTAGCAGTCACAGGTTCATAGCAACTCTGAAATCTAGCTGAGCATTTGGTGTCAGGATTTCCTGCTCTGAACACAAGCAATGTTTCTTACTAGAGCTCAGTTTGCTCCCTGAGAACAATTTGCTGACTACAGCTCAGTCTCCTCCCTCCTGAGTTCTTAAATCTGTCGTCTGAGAAGACCTTCCTGGTTCACAAGAAAGACGCTTGCTTACCATTGAAGAGTTTTCTAAGCATGGTTCCTGCCTTTAGAAAAGTTGGGGACCCAGACATCTCTTTTCATTTTGAACTTTCTCAGTGTCTTTTAGTCTAAACTGACAGTACTTTCATTTATCCCATTCTCTTAAAAACATGGAGGATTTTCTATAAATCTTACTGGTATTTGCTCCATGTCCCACAGCCACATTCTTTTTTTTTTTAAGAATGTTCTACAGTAAGCAGAATAATGACCTCTCAGACTTCTGTATTTTATAATCTCACACTTGTAGATATGTTATGATACATGACAAGGGGAATCAAGGTAGTTGATGGAATTTACCTTGCTAGCCAATTGGCCTTAAATAGTGAGATTATCCTAGTGGACCCAGTGTAATCGCAAGGATTCTTAATTGTGGAAGCAAGAGGCAGGAGAATAAGTGGCAGAGTGATGCTATGTGAGAAAGACTCAACAGACCTTTGATAGCTTTGAAAAAAGAAGGTGGCCATGAGCCAAGAAATGTGGGCAGCCTGTAGAAGCTGAAAAGAGCAAGAAAATGGATCCTTCAGAAATAATCACAGCTCTGCTACCACCTTGATTTTAGCCCAGTGAGGTCAGTTTTGAACTTCTGACCTCTAGAACTGTAAGATAATATATTATGTTGTTTTAAGCTACTGTCTGTGGTACTTTGTTACCATAGCAGTACCAACTAATACATTCATCTGCATTTGGACAACACCTTTAAGCTACCTAGAAACTCTTTTGCTCCAATGCCAACTACTATGGCTCAGTGTCTTACATTTAGATATCAGAAGATGTACTCAGATGATTTCATATCAGCATTGATGATGATAACAAAGTACTGAGAAGAACCTACATGCTCATTATTAGTGGAATGGATAAATAAATTCTAGAGTATTCATACAAAAAATATATATTCTCAAATAACATTGGGTAAATATCTGTAGCATTATCATTAGGAAAAAAAACTCTCCTGGAAAATATAATTTCTGAATCCTTTTACATAAAAGTCAAAAATAGTATATTTTTAAAAGTACTGACACATGTGTTTTAAAGATGTGAAGAAAAGAAAGAGACAACAACAACAACAAAAAAGTTCAGGCCAATATTCTTGATGAACATCGATGTGAAAACTCTCAGTAAAATACTGGCAAACCAAATTCAGCAGCACACCAAAAAGCTTATCGACCATGATCAAGTGAGCTTCATCCCTGGGACAAAAGGCTGGTTTAACATACACAAATCAATAAATGTAATCCATCACATAAACAG
>CAUYLG010003804.1:0-41291 GCA_963573385.1 Cacajao melanocephalus
CTCATCTTCTCCCAGGAATCCACTAGAATGTCCAGAGCCCCCCACCCTCATCTCCAGGTGATTTACAGAATCTACTAGCCCTCGGAATGTCTGAAGCACCTTACCCCCACCCCCGCCCCTCACCCTCACCCCGTCCACTCACACTCATCTCCGACCAGAAGGTGATTTACAGACTTCACTAGCCCTCGGAATGTCTGAAGCTCCTCACCCCCACCCCCGCCCATCGCTCACCCCGAGGTGGTTTTTAGGGGTATAAAAGGTCTTGACACTCTCCTTTTCGGGGCCACGGGTTGGAGAGACGTGAGTCCTCCGTGGTCGCCGGCAATAAAGACCCTGCAATTTAGCATACTTTTGTCTTGGTGTTGACTTTCTGTGCTTGGTTCAGTACAACATTTGGTATTAGTGAAAACTTTCATCTCTCTCTCCTTCCTTAAGCCAAGCTGGGAAGGGCTTCACACTGTTATTTCAACACCCTCAGCAGTAACATCACACTCAAGTCAAAGCCTAAATAAAAAGCTGAGGGAGCAACCCTTGACAGCCCAGAGGCACATCCTGAATATCAATGTGAAGAAATAGAAGATCTTAAGCTGAAAATCATAAAAAAAAATTAACTGAGTGAGGGCTACTCATCTTACTTATTCCCACTACTACTGCACCAGGTACTGTTTATTATTTCTGCCCTTTCCTCTCAAATTCACCATCGAATATCTTTTCAATGCATATTTGCAGGGAGAGTTTAATTGTTCAAAGAATAGCATTTGTAACTTTGTAGATCTTCAAAGGGAAATCTTATATCTTGGCATGTAAAGGTTTAAATGAAAATTATTTACTACACTACTCTTCTGGGAATTATTATAGTCACGCTATTATTTGCAATAGAACTATATACTCGGGCACCCACAATGTGTGATTCTGGTTGCAAAATTCTAATTGCTGTCATATTTTGCACAATTATCATCCTTATAACCAAATTAATAATTGCAGGAAATATTTAGTCAAAGTTGTTTTGCTTATAGCAGGAGTAATAGTTATGGATAAGAAGTAAGCATAAAATTTTACTATGGTTAAGCTTGATAGGACGTTCTATTGAAGATTGGTAATATGGTACACTCTAAGCTATGAAAATAAGGTTATAAAGGGAGAAATTGTATATAAGGAATAATTTTGTATGGTAAATTCTTGTCCTAACAGGAAATGACTGGTTGTTTAAAGGAAGGATGTTTAGGACAAATCAGATAATTTGAGTATGTTGTAAGAAGGTCTGTGAAAGTCACGAAATAATTTAATAATTAAAGGAAAGGAATTGTCAAGATTAACACTAAAGTTATTTCAGCCACCCAATAATATATTTCTCCCAATTATATTTCAAGTTATAAAAAAATGACCTAAGCCTAAAATTATTCTTTAATGGAAAGGCAAGGGGGAAATACAGGCTTTTCTCAAGGAAACTTAGTTTTCTATTAAATGTTTCTAGTAATGTACAGCAGCATCTAGTGGAAGCAACCTGGTATTGCAATCCATTGGTGTAACGAACAGGTATAAAACTCTAGTGTCTGTTACAGTCTAATAGGACCCACAATAAAGGTGGTAATCTTAATACTCATATTTTAACCCTATATTTTAGATCTTCTTGTAAATTGTATCTCTTTTCACCTAGAAACAATCAAGCTCCAAACAGTGCTGAGAACAGAGCCACACGTCATTCTTCCAAGAACCCTTAGATCAACCTCAGAAGAAGACCCAACTGCTGTCCCCTCACACAATGCCCCTTTTCAGCAGGAAGTAGCCAGATAGAATTGTCATTCACGCCAGGCACGGTGGCTCACACCTGTAATCCCAGCACTTTGGGAGGCCAGCTTGGGTGGATCAAGAGGTCAGGAGTTCAAGACCAGTCTGGCCAACATAGTGAAACCTCATCTCTTCTAAAAATACAAAAAATTAGCTGGGTGTGGTGGTGTGCACGTTTTATCCCAGCTACTTAGGAGACTGAGGCAGGAGAATCACATGAAACTGGGTGGCAGAGGTTGCAGTGAGCCAAGATCGTGCCATTGTACTCCAGCTCAGGCAACAGTGTGAGACTCTGTCACAAAGAAGAAGAAAAAAAAGGAATTGTCATTTAACACCCCCTAACAGCAGTTAGGTTTACTTCTTTTGAGTGGGAAATAGGTGTTACTAAGAAATAACTTTAAGGCAGCTAGAAAGGGTGAATGCTTTTGGTGGAATTTTCCTTCAATAAAAAGCGACCCCCTGCCAAACCATTTTCTTTCTAACAGAAAACATTGAAAAACCAGGCCAGCAAGCATTGATATGCAAATGCAAGTGGCTAAAAACCAGGTCCACCCAACATGGTGGTTCCCGTGCTCTTCTCCTTGTCACTACATGTCCCAGGTGTCATGGCCACCTCCAGATAACACCACGTAGGCAGGACATCATGGTGACCTGCATTTGCATATTAAAAGGCTAGGATTGGAGGGCCAGTTATTTCACATGCTACGTGAATGACACAGCTGGTCGAACCAATCCCCTGGGCCTTATGCAAATCACACAGTGCTTCCTCCAGCCTCCTAATATAACCAACTGCTTTCTGCCACATGTGGGGTTTCTCTGTTTGAAGTCCCCCTCCCTCTGTATAGGGAAGCCATTTTTTTTCTTTCTTCTTGCCTATTAAAATTTCCACTCTTTAAAACCACTCCATGTGTGTCTGTCTGTGTACCCTGGTATTTCTCCAGTCATGGGAGCCATATTATTGCTGTCTCTCATTTTTAGGTCTAGTAGTAATTAGTCTTTACATTTGGGAGCTGCAGTGTTAGGTACATATATATTTCAAATTGTGATATATTCCTGTTTGGCTAGTCTTTTTATTATTATATAATGCCCCTCTTTGTCTTTTTAAACTGCTGTTGTTTTAAAGTTTGTTTTGTCTGATATAAAAATAGCTACTCCTGCTCACTTTTGGTGTGTATTTGTATAGAATATCAGAATATCTTTTTTCACTCCTTTACCTTAAGTTTATGTGAGACCTTACGTGTCAGGTAAATTTCTTGAAGACAACAGACACTTGGTTGGTGCATTCTCATCCATTCTGCTATTCTCTATCTTACAAGTGAGGCATTTAGGCCATTAACATTCAATGTTAGTATTGAAATGTTAGGTACTGTTCCATTCATTGTACTATTCCTTGCCTGAATACCTTGTTGCTTTATTTTAATTGTGTTATTGTTTTATAGGTCCTGTGAGATTTATGCTTTAGGGAGATTCTATCTTGGTATATTTTGAGAATTTATTTCAAAAGTTAGAGCTTCTTTTAGCAGTTCTTGTAATGCGGCTTGGTATTGGCAAATTCTCTTAGCATCTGTTTATCTGAAAAGACTATTTTTCCTTCATTTATGGAGCTTAGTTTCTCTGGATACAAAATCTTAGCTAATAATTGTTTCATTTAAGGAGGCTAAAGAGAGGACATTAATACCTTCTGGCTTGTATGATTTCTGCTGAGAAATCTGCTGTTAATCTCAGAGGTTTTCCTTTATAGGTTACCTGATGTTTTTACCTCACAGCTCTTAAGAATCTTTTCTTTTTATCTTGACTTTAACCTGATGACTATGTGCTGAGGCAGTGATCTTTTCATGATGAATTTCCCAAATGTTCTTTGGGTTTCTTGTATTTGGATGTTTAGATCTCTAGCAAGAATGGGGAAGTTTTTCGCAATTATTCCCTCAAATATGTTTTTCAAACTTTTAGATTTCTCTTATTTCTCAGGAACACTGATTATTCTTAGGTTTGGTCATTTAACACAATTCCAATGTTTTTGGAGCCTTTTTCTTTTTTTAAATTATTTTTTTCTTTGTCTTTGTGGGATTGGGATAATTCAAAATCCTTTTCTTCAAGCTCTGAATTATTTCTTCTATTTCTTCAATTCTGTTGCTGAGACTTTCCAGTACATTTTGCATTTCTCTAAGTGTGTCCTTTATTTCCAGAAGATATTATTTTTTATTTATGCTATCTATCATCTCACTGGAGATTGTTCCATTGATATCTTGTGGTTGTGTTTTATTTTATTTTTTTAAATTTCTTTAAGGTGAATTTAACCTTTCTTTGGTGCTTCCTTGATTTGCTTAATAATAAACCTTCTGACTACTTTTCCTGGCATTTTAGAATTTCTTCTTGGTTTGGATCTGTACCTCATAATCTAATCTGATATCTTATGGGAGTTAAAAAATCTTGTTTTGTCATATTACCAGAATTGATTTTCTGGTTTTTGTTGTTGTTTGTTTGTTTGTTTTTCTTATTTGGGTAGATAATGTAAGAGAGAAGATATAGAATTCAAGGGCTACAGTTCAGATTTTTTTTTTCCCACAAGGTGCTCCCTTGATTTAGTGCTCTCCTTCTTCTCCTAAGGATAGGGCTTTCTGAGAAGCAAACTGCAGTGACTGTTAATTCTCTTCTGAATCTAGCCACCCAGCAGACGTCCCGGGCTCTGGACTGGTACTGTGGAGTGTCTGAAAAGAGTCCTGTGATGTGTTCTGTCTTCAGACCTCTCAGCCATGGACACCACCACCTGCTCCAGTGGAGGCTGCAAGAAAGTGAAGTAAACTCTGTGAGGGTCCTTGGTTATATTTTTGTTAAGTGTGCTGGTTTCGTGTTGGTTGATCTCCAGCTGGGAGGTGGAACTTTCAAGAGTGCATCAGCTGCAGTAGTATAGGGAGAATACAAGCTTGCCCTAAGGTCAGGTGGTGGGCAGGGCCATGAAGCTCCCCCAGAGCTCTATGGCCTTTTGTCTTTGGCTACCAGGGCAGGTAGGGAAAGACCATCAGATAGGGGCAGAGTTAGGCATGTCTGAGCTCAGATCCTCCTCCAGTGGGTCTTGCTGCAGCTGCTGTGTGGGATGGGAGTGTAGTTCTCTGGCCAATAAAGTTATGTTCCCAGGGGGATTATGGCTGCCTCTGCTGCATCACACAGGTTACCAGGAAAGTGGGGGAAAGCCGGCAGCCACTAACCCCACCCAGCTTCTAGGCAGCCTGTAGCCCCAAAGGCTGGTCTCATTCCCACAAAGCACTCCAAACAGTACTGAGTTTATTTCCAGGTAGCCAATGAACAGTGCTGACAACTTGTCTTAGGCTACAAGCCTCCCAACTGAGGAAACAAGCCGACTCACAGTTTTTTGGCTGTCCATGGAGCCTACAGCAGCAATTCACCTTTTTCAAAGGGTCTGTGGATCCTCTTGGCTTTCCTGGTATGTTCCTGCAGTAGTTCTTGGAGCAAAAGTTCACAATGTGAATCTCCAAATCCTGCTCTGTCCATCCACTTGGGAGTTGCAAGCTAGTCCTGCCTCCTATCTGCCATTTTTTTTTTTCTTATTTATTTTATCTTGCTGCTTTTAGGATTCTTTTTTTTTTTAAATCTTTTAAAACATTTAAAACTATATGAAACATTATATATAGGCAAATTCATGTATAAAATAATAACATATGTTCTATTTCTCTCAGCTTAAAGATTGACATTTGGAAAAATAAAAGTAGTGGTTTAGCTACTGAGAATAGCTTGGTAATAATTTTATAAGGGTAAGATTATGAGATTGTAATTTTCACTTTTATGCCTTCTAACTTCTTTAAGGAATTTTTCTATAGAAATATGTATCTCAGTTTGGCTTCTCTTGAGAAAGAGTCTATAACAAGTTGTATCAATAACTAGAGGGGGACCTTTCTAAATTTGAATTACTGGTGACATTTTTAATTTGAATTTCTTTTTTAAAAATTTATTTTTATTATTTTTAAAATTTTACTTTAAATTCTGGGATACATGTTCTGAACGTGCAGGTTTCTTACAAAGATATACATCTGCCATGGTGGTTTGTTGCACCTATCAACCTGTCATCTAGGTTTTAAGCACCACATGCATTAAGTATTTGTCCTAATGCTCTCCCTCTTCTTTCTCCCCACCTCCCGACAGGCTCCTGTGTGTGTTGTTCCTCTCCCTGTGTCCATGTGTTCTCATTGTTCAACTCCTATTTCTAGCCATTATGAATAGGATTTCACTCATGATTTGGCTCTCTGTTTGTCTGTTACTGGTGTATGGGAATGCTTGTGACGTTTGCACATTGATTTTGTATCCTGAGACTTTGCTGAAGTTGTTTATCAGCTTAAAGAGTTTTTGGGCTGAGACAATGGGGTTTTATAAATATACAATTATGTCATCTGCAAACAGAGACAATTTCACTTCCTCTCTTCCTATTTGAATATGCTTTATTTCTTTCTCTTGCCTGGTTGTCCTGGCAGGATCCTTTCTTTATCCTTGACCTTTGGGAATTGGTTTATTAAATGTCTTAAGGTAATAGTCTTCTTTGGGTTTATTCTGATTGCTGTTCTATAACCTTCTTGTACCTGGATATTGATAACATTTTCTAGGTTTTGGAATTTCTGTGTTGTTATCCCTTTGAATAAACTTACTGCCCCTATCTCTTTCTTTATTTCCTCTTTAAGGGCAATAACTCCTAGCTTTGCTCTTTTGAGGCTATTTTCTAGATCATATGAGATCTAGAAAATTGTTTTTTAAATTTTTTTTTCTTTCATCTCCTCTGACTGTGAATTTTTAGATCGATTGCCTTTAAGGTCAATAACTCTCTCTTCAACTTGATAATTCCTGCTATTTATAAATTCTGATGCATTATTCAGCATGTCAATTGCATTTTTCAACTCTAGAATTTCTGCTTGATGCTTTTAACTTTTTTCAATTTCTTAGTTTAATTTATATGATAGAATTCTGAATACTTTCTCAGGGTTATCTCAAATTTCATTGATTTTTCTCAAAACACTTACTGTGAATTCTCTACCTAAAAGGTCAAATATCTCTGTTCCTTCAAGACTGGCCCCTTTTTTTCTTATTTAATTCATTTGGTGAGGTCATGGTTTCCTGGATGGTCTTGATACTTATAGATATTTTTATGTGTTTGAGCATTGAAGAGTTATTTATGGTAGTCGTCTCAATCTTGGCTTATTGGTAATCATTCTTCTGAAGAGACTTTCTAGATATTCCAAAGGTCTTGAGTGTTGTAATCTAGGCTGTATCTGCTTTAGAGGGAACCCCCAGCCCACTAACATTCTTATTCTTGCAAACTCATAGAAGCACCGCCTTGATTGTTTTGGGCAAGGACCAGGAGACTTCTCTGGATTACCAGGAGACACTCTTGTTCTCTTTTCTTATTATCCCTGAAGCAAACATAGTATCTTTCTCTCTGTGTTCTGAGCTACCTAAAGCTGAGGATGGAGCGACGTAAGTACCCTTGTGGCCACAACTGTAGGACTGTGCTGGGTCATACCTGAGTGCAGCACAGCATTGGGTCTTGCCCAATACCTTCTCTAACCACTCCCTGGCTACTGCATATGTTCTTTCAAGGCTCTGGTAGTCTACAATCAGCAGTTGGCACAGCCAGCCAGACTTGTGTATTTCCTTTCAGGATGTTGAGTTTTCTCAGGTAATGGGCAGGCCAAAAGTTGCCATCTGAGAGGCAAGGTCTAGAGTCAAAAACCTTAGAAGTCTACCTGGTATTCTATTTTACTGTGGCTGAGCTGGGACACAAACGACAAGACATTGTTTTTCCCTTTATTCCCTTGTCATTCCAAAAATAGAGGAGCCTCACCCAGTGGTCACCATTATTGCAGTCCCATGGGGAGTATTTCCAGATTCCTGCATATATCCCTTTAAGGCCCAAGGGCTCTTAAGTCAGCTTATGATGAATGCTGCCAGGCCTGGAACTGACCCTTCAGGGAAATGGGCTCCCCTATGGCCCAGGGCAGGTCCAGAAATGCTATCTAAGAGCCAAGCCCTGAAATCGAAGACCATAAGATCCTACTTAGTCCTGCTTGTGTTTGAGCTGGTACCTAAGGAGCAAGACAAAATTCCCTTTACTTTTCTCTCCATTTTTCTCAAGCAGAAGGAGTCTTCCCCTGTAGTCACTATGCCTGCCCGTGTGCTAAGTCTCACCTAAAGCCAGCAAGTTTCAGAGGCTCATGCAAGGTTCTTGACATACTACCTAGTTATCACTTCTGGCTTTTCTGAGCCCAAGAGCTCTTCAGGTAACTGGTGGTGAATGCTTCCTGAACTGGGTCCTTTTCTTCAAGGCATCATGTTCTTTCATGGCTGAGGTTGTTTCTAGAAATGCCACCCAGGAGCAAGTGACTGGAAAGGGCGCCTCATGACTCTGAGCAGTGTCCTACGCTGGTGTGGTTGAGGTGGTATCCAAGGTGGAAAACAAAGCCTCCCCATTTTTTTTTTTTTTTTGAGATTGAGTTTCACTCTTGTTACCCAGGCTGGAGTACAATGGCTCAATCTCGGCTCACCGCAACCTCCGCCTCCTGGGTTCAAGCAATTCTCCTGCCTCAGCCTCCCGAGTAGCTGGGACTACAGGCATGCGCCACCATGCCCAGCTAATTTTTGTATTTTTGGTAGAGACGGGGTTTCACCATGTTGGCCAGGATGGTCTCGATCTCTTGACCTCGTGATCCACCAGCCTCGGCCTCCCAAAGTGCTGGGATTATAGGCGTGAGCCACCTTGCCCGGCCGCCTCCCCATTTTTTTTTCTCAGCAGAGGGAACAGGTCTCTTTTCAAGCCATGAATATGTAGCCTGGGGTTAGTGTGGTGGTGATGCGAGCACTTTCTTAGCCACCGTGGCTGGTGTCTAAGTAGGTTACATGCCCCTCCAGTCTACCAGCTCAAGGCACAGTTCAGTACTGATTCCTCTAGGAGTTGCAGTTCTTGTGGCCTAGACTGCCTTTCAAGTTTATTTGGGGCCCCAGAGACATTTATCCCAAAGTGGTGAGGTTTGCAGGAACAGTTTTTGACTACTGTTGATTTAAATGCTCCCTCCATGAGCAGGCATCAGCTGAGTTTGGTTCAGTTTTATTTATTTTTTTTATAATAGAGCAGCACTGAGTTTAATGCCTCCCAGTTGCTGCACTCTCCTTCACAGCTCACAAACATGCTCTCAGCACTACGCTGCCACTGCCAGCCGATGAGGGAAGAATGGCGTTGGCAATTGAAAACTGTTTTTTCTACCTCATAAGTACCTCTTTCAGCAATACAAATTTAGAACCTGGTCCTGGGAGTGCTCACCTCTTTGTGTTGTTGTTGTTCTTATGAAGGAGCTTTTCTCTGCAGATACTTGTTAAATTGGTCTCTTTGTCAATGGGTGGTGATCAGTGGGAACTTCTATCATCTTGCTCCACCCCATATATATTGATTTTTTTCTCATTCAGTCTAGCTAAAATTTTGTCAGTTTTTTTTTTTTTTTGACAAAAAACAAAACATTAGAATTTAACAAGTATCTGCAGAAAAAAGCTCCTTCATAAGAACAATAGCAACAAAAAGAGACGAGCACTCCCAGGACCGGGTTCTAAATTTGTATTGCTGAAAGAGGTACTTATGAGGTAGGAAAAACAGTTTTCAATTGCCAACGTCATTCTTTTTAAAGAGCCAACTCATGGTTTCATGGGTATTTTATTGTTTTACTATTCTCTGTTATCTTCCTCTCTGCTCTTATGTTTATTATTTTCTGCTAGCTTTAGGTTCTGTTTATCCCTATTTTTCTATTTTTTCTTTTACAAAGCAAAAATCTAACTTATTAGTTTTTTTTAATATTTTGCTTTTGATATCATATCTAAAATCTCAACACAAAACCTAAGGACATGCACAGTTTATTCTGTATCTTCTTCTTTGTCAAAATCCACTTGACTATATTTGCTTTGGTCTATTTTGTGGTTCTCTACTATGTTCCTCTGCACAGGTAGCTACCCTTTGCCAATACCATGCTGTCTTAATTATTGTACTTTATAAATCTTGAAACCAGATAATATATGTTCAACTTTGTCCTCTTTCAGAATTCCTTTGGTTATTCTATTTTTTGCCCTTTCATATGCATTTTAGTTTCTGCTTCTCATTATATACAAGAATATTTCTTGAGATTCTTAATTATCTATGGATTATTGAATCTATAGATAAAATTTGGGGAAAATGACATCTTTCCAATATTAAGCATTGCAGTCTATGAAAATTATGTGTTTTTATTTATTTACTGCATTCATCAGTGTTTCTTAGTTCACTCTATACAGAGCCTGTGCTCAATTTATTATTCTTCAACTATGTTTTTCGTTTTTATGCAACTTTAAATGACATTAATTTATATTGTTAGTATATAAGCATACAATCGATTTATATATTGACCTTGCATCTTGGGAGCTTATAAACTTGCTTATTAGTTTTAATGGCTTTTTTACACCCTTTTTTGAATTTTCTGTATAAAACATAATGTTATCTTGTGAAGACAGTTTAATTTCTCCCTTTAAAATCTTTAGGTCTTATTTCTTTTTCTTGACTGATTGTTCCACCAGGAATTTGAATATGGTGTTGATTAAGACAGTTGGGAGAGAAGGTTCTTGATTTGTTCTAAACTCTTGCCATTGTTAATGATTTTAACTACAGGATTTGGGTAGATGCTCTTTTATAAATTAAATAACTTCACTTTTATTACTAGTTCATTGAGAATTGTTACATTTTTTCCCCGCATTTATTGAGATATGTGAGTTTTCTTTTTTTTTCATGCTCCCATGAGAGACTTTTTTTTAATTGTGTGGGTTTTCATCTGCAGTCACTTAATAAGGCAAATTACATTAATATTTCAATTTCGGACAAGTGTTGCATTCCTGAAAAAAATCAATTTTTTTCAAGTTATACTATCCTTTTTTATACATTTCTGAATTTTAATAGCTAATATTTTGTTGAGAATTTCTGTATCCATTATCATAAAAGATATTAATATTTTCCTTTTTCAATGTCTTTATCTGATTTTAGTAATAAAATAATAATTCCATAATGGAATTAGTTTGTATGTGTTTCTTCCTCCTCTATTTTCTAGAATAAATTTTGTAGAATTGGTAGTATTTCTTCCTCAAATGTTTGGTAGAATTTGTCATTGAAATCGTTGAGTTTAGAATTTTATTTATTGGAAGGTTTTAAAATACAGTTACAATTTCTTTAAGATTTGGGACTATTTGTTGTTTTCTATTATTAATGAGCTTTAGTAATTTTTGTCTGTATTACTTTTCTACTGCTGCTTCAACAAATAATCACATTCATAATGTATTAATGCAAATGTATTTTCTTATACTTCTCAAAGTCAGAAGTCTGACTTGTGACTCATTGGGCTAAAATCAAGGTGTTGGCAAGACTGTTTATTTTTATTTTTGGGGGGCTCTAAGGGACAATCTGGTTTTTTTTCTTGTTGTTGTTGTTGCTGCTTTTTCCCCCTTCTAATGGCCACTTGCCTTGCTTGTTTTCAGGAAAGCCATCTTCAAGTTTAGCTACATCAAATCTCTCTCTGCCTCTCTTCTATGATCACATCTTGTATGTTTTCTACTGCTGCAATAAGAAATTTTAACAAATTTAGTGGCATCAAACAGTACAAATTAATTATCTCACAGTTTTGAAAGTTGGATGTCCAAAATGGTTCTGCAGCATTAACTGCATTTCTTTTGAATGCTTTAAGGAGAAATTTCTTTCTTTTTCCAGCTTTTAGAGGTTACCTACATTATTCGCAACATAATCCTGTGTTACTCTAACTTCTTTTTCCATTGTTACCTTTCCTCCTCTGATGCTAACCCTCCAGTCTTTCTCTTATAAAGATTCTTGCGATTACATAGGGGTCACTGGGCAATTCAGAATGTTCTTCCATTTCAAAATCCTTAATAACATCAGCAAACTTTCTCTGCTATGTAAGATAATACATTCATAAATTCCAATAATTAGAATATGTACATCTTTGGGGATGGTCACTATTTTGCCTACTTTATCTTTCATTCTGACTTTTACCAGGAAAGGTTTTCTGCTGTTAAGAATTTCTATGATTAGGTTGTACTAAACCAGAAAATCCAGAATAAATTTTGCATTTCGAGATGTTTCACTTTACTCACATATTCAAGGTGACTTTGACAAGTAAAGTTATATATTTATGAGTTCTGGGTATTAGGAAGTGAACATATTTTGAAGAGCCATTATTCTGCTTACCAGAGCAGATTTAGAGGAATTGGTCCATTTCATCTGAGTATTAAATTTATTATTATAAAGTTATTAATAGAATTTTCTTATTATATTTTCATATCTATGGAGTCAATATTGATGGCCACTCTTTTATTCCTGATATTGGTAATTGTGTCTTCCCTCTTTTTATTTTAATTACTTTGGTTAGAGGTTTATCGATTTTGTTGATGTTTTCAAAGAAACATATTTTGGTTCTTTTTTTTCTAGTTTTGCTATGTTCAATTGACTTATGCTTTAATTTTTATTATTTACTTTCTTCTCTTCACTTTGAGTTTAATCTACTCCTCTTCTCTATTACTTAGAGTGACTACCAATTTTAGATTTTTGGTTTTCATTTTTTCTATAAGTATTATTTGCATTAGATTTGCCCTTAAGCACCACTTTAGTGGCATTCTACAGATTTTAATATGTTGTATTTTTATTTTTATTCAGCTCAAAATATTTTAATTCCCCTAAGACTTCTGTTTTCATGTATGGATTATTTAGAAGTTTGTATTTTATTCCCAAATGTTCTCAAACTTTCCTATTGTCTTTCTGTAATTGATTTTTAGTTTGTCTAGTTTGGAACACACTTTGTATAGTTTCTACTTATTTTAATTTATAACGTTTCTTTTATGGTTCAGAATATCATCTACCTTTGTTTGTGTCCCATGTACATCTCAGAAGAATGTATATTCATTCTGCTATTGCTAGGTAGAGTGTTCCATAAATATCAATGATAGTGTTGCTGAGATTATACATATATTTATTGTTTTTCTGCCTGCTTATTTATCAATACCTCTGAGAAAATTGTTGAAGTCTCCAACTTTAATTGTGGATGTGGCTATTTGTCTTTTCAGCTCTATGAATTTTGCTTCATGTATTTTATGGCATGATATTTTGGAAGCACGTGCCTTTTTGAGGAATTGATTCCTTTATTATTATCTAGTATCCCTATTTATATCTGATAACATTGCTTGTTTTGAAGTCCTAAGGGTACAGTATTGTTGTTCATCCCCACTGAATATTAAAGCTGTTTTTTTGCATAAGCAAGTTAAGAAAAATTGGCCTGAATAAAATTTCTCTTATTCCCTTCCCCTCGGCAGTATCATGCAGCCATTTTTCTTGGGTTTTTCCCCACTTCCTCGTGAGAAGCTGGTAAAATTCCTGATGTGACAGTTTTCAGCATGGTGCTAACCCCACAGTATTTACACCATTAAAGACTTTACAGTTTCACCCTAGCTCATGTTCTTAGTGTTTAGCAGTTTGTTAAAACTTTTTAACTGCATCTCCTTAATTGTGTGTATATATAATATTCACTGGGGTCTTCTCCTGATAAGCCAATGCTAGAGTCAAATTTTTTCTTGTAAGTGGCAATCTTTCCCAAGGTTTTGGGTTAATTGGCCTTTGGCTTTAGTTCTCTGATGGGTTCATGAAAAGTCCTTCATTTTCAGTGTTTCTGACATTTCTTATGGTAGGCATAGTAGGTGTGGTCTTTTTTTTAAGTTTCTATATCTCTGAGCAGAAACTACAAGTGGCATTCACCACATATTCATCTGTGTTTCTAGAAAGAGAGATCTAGATTTCCTCCAACTTTCTATAATCACAAACAATGCTACAATAAATATACTTATATATTCCGCTATGATCCTATGTGAGAATTTTTCTTGGTTACAGACCCAGGAGAGGGGTTAATAGGTCATAGCATATGAATGCACTTAATTTGGTTAGTTGCTGCCACACTACTCTTCAGAATGGCTGTGCATGTCTACATACCCACCAATGGTGAATGAAATCTGGTTTCTCATCCTTGTCAATATATAACATTATAAAATTTTCTAATCTTTGCAAATATAAATGGAAAGTGGCAAAGCATTGTTTTAATATACCTTTCTCCAATTCCTAATGATTTTGAACATATTTTCTTATGCTTATTGGATTACCAAGACAAGCTCAGTCATGGAGACCCCCACCCAGGTGGTGCTGAAGGAATTAAGAAATAGATGAGACAAAGTGCAAAGTGGGACTATCAGGGGGCTAACAGCTTTCTGAGCTGAGAGCCTCAAGTAGATTCTGATCCATGTATTTATTCTCTCTGAACAGGTGATTATTATTTACAAACAGGTGTTCTGTGTTTTCTCATTGAACAAAAATAAACCAGGCAGGCAGCTGATGCCTGCTTACCACTGATCAAAGACAAACTAGAAAGTATTCTCCATGAGGGAGCCATGGGGGCAGGGTCACATATCCTGTGCTTAAAGAATTGTTTTAACTGGTGTATGATATACATATACTGTTTTGCTACTTTAGAATGCCCCAAGCAATTTTCCGCTTGGGGAACTGGCTTGGTTTTCCTTGCCATCACTCTCAGCAAACAATATAGTCCATCATACACTCAGCATTGGATATTAGATTTTTCCTTCTCTGACTTTCTTATTCTTATATTTTCTCAAATTTATAATTTTACTTTCTTGTTGGTTCATATGGTTTTTTTGTTGGTGTTTATTCCAGATATTATGTTGGTGCAAAGGTAATTGTGGTTTTTGTCATTAAAATAATGGTAAAAGCTGCAAATACTTTTGTACCAACCGAATATTAGCCCCTCAGAATTATAGACATGGCAAGTATCTACTATCAGTAAGTTGACTGGAGTAATTTACTATACCAAAATATTTTATCTTGATATAGTCAATGCATAAGAAAGAAAGTTTCTTATAGTGTGTGATTTGGGGACTTTAAGATGTTTTTTCTTACCTCTAGGTTGAACAAATTATAAGACTTTTTGGACAACTAAGCAACATTTCAAATCTTATCATCAATGTTTGACATAGTATAAATTCAAACATGTAAATTAACCTTAATTTTTGAGACTTAGAGGAAAGAGTACTTTAGCAATATAGTATAGTATAACAAAAAGAATACTAGACTAAGAGTTAGAAGGCCACAGTTCTTCTTTCATCTTTACCACTTTCTAGTTGTGACCTTGGTAAACTCATAGCCTCAATGAACTTGAAAATAATTTATTGGGAAAGTGGAGATAATACCATCAGGTCTGCCTTAGATTACTATAAGGATTAAATGAGATAATTATTTTGAAAGTACTTTGAAAGTTGTGTATTACAATTCAAATATAAAATAATGATGTAGTCAGTGTATATTTTGGTTTCATTTCACTAATGAGATTTTCTAAATCAGTAGTTTTCAGAACAGAGCTTCAAATATACTAATAAATGTTCTTGCAAAATGAATTATATGTTCAAATAAGGTTGATATTTAATTATTTAAGTTAGTTATTTACTGTGGAATTTCTTAGAACAATTACTCTTTTTAATTTTTTAATTTTTAATTTTTGGAGGTATATAGTAGGTGTATATATTTATGGGGTACATGAGATGTTTTGGTACAGGCACCTTAATGTGAAATATGCACATCATGAAGAAGATAGAGAACCATTACTCTTCTACTATGCATTGAAATTTTTTTAAAGACTCATGAAATAGTATGAATTTTTTTCCCCTCACAGCTCTATGCTTATTGGGTCTTTTTCATAGGATACCTATGAATATGTCTCAGAAAATATTTTATGAAATGCAAGTTTGAGAAAATTTCATTCATTTAAAAGAACATAAATTCTTACTTATGTAAGACTCTGGGAATAGTACTTAACCTCTCAGAGTTGTAATTTATTCGGCCTTAAAAACAGGGATAAATAAGGCTATCAGAAGATAATGTATATAAAAATAAGTGCCTGGCAAATAGTAGGGACTCAATAAGTGGTGATAGTGGTTAGGTGTTTTTTGTTGTTGTTGCTATTTTTGATATTATTATTAACAGTATCAATGTAGACACTGATCTCTGATCAGTAGCTTGTATTCATTAAATCTCACTTTCCATTTTTATACCTAACAGAATGTGGTAGAGGTTGTTAATGTTTCCTTGCACCAAGATATTTAGAGTATCCCTTCTAATATTGTAAATGAAATCTCAAGTGTGCTTGCTGTTACATTCCTTGCATCATTCAGTCACCAGTGAAATAAAAATGGATGGTTTTGAGCTATTTCTGTGGTTTTAGTGTAAATGAGTTCATAAGGTGGGGAATTCCTTCATCCATAATCCTGTTTTGGAGTGGAGTTTTTATTGTGATATGTGATAGCAATAAAGGTTTACTTTCCATCTTTTTCATTTATGATCAGCACTTATATCTTCCTTTAAATGTATTCTTCTTTATTCATCACTTCATATGCATGATATACTTTAGTTACCTCACTTAGACTATGAATTCACCTCACAAACAAAAGAAATTCACTGAATTTTGTTCAATGAGAAGTTAAATAGCTACTCTTTCTAAATATTATTTCGGAACTTTTTTAAATCTATGAAGCTACCATAAGTGCATAACTTGTAGTTAAGCAAAATCAGTTCTTAAGAGTTAAATAATTTTCAATTTGTTGTTCGGTGAAAAGCGCATGTGTTGTTCTGTGACATTCTTACTGTGATGTTGTAATCTATAGAAACTTAGAATTCAACCAGAATTTCTTCAATTCTAACCTTTGTAAGATTCCAATGAGGAGAATGCATTTTGATAGCCAAATCTTCTGTCCTGTCACCTTTCAAACACTGATTGTCAATAGCCATTTCAGTTTGTATGTAATGATGAGACAAGCCAGTAACAGTCTTTGTCATTTCAATTTTTCACACATTTTCTTCAGTAATAGTACTTGCCATTTCAATTTTTCACACATTTTCTCCCCTCTTTCTCTAGTTTTTGCTCTCACTCTCGATCTCACTCTCTTATGTATGTTTGTGGTTTCTGTGTGAGTAAAAACTACTCTCAGCAGCTAGCCGTCACAGTACACTCGACTGTAAGAAAGCGCAGCTTCAGAACTGTCAAACAAAATGAAAATGAAGCAAATCACAAAGGAGACAGTTGGCTAGAATTAGGCCTGTGGATCCCACTCTAGCTATGCCATGTTGCTATGGTTCATCAGGGAAACCTAAGTTAGGGAGGCATTTTACCTTTCCTTTTGCAGCCACTCTCACAGAAATATTATTCATCAAAAGAATATCCCCTGAAGCCTGTTGTGCAAGAGTTGATTACCAAAGAGTAGTCAAGACCAACTTGTTGTGTCTCTCCCTTTGACACTCATGCAAAGATACAAACTTACTCTGATGATAAGAGGATAGAAGTCACAGAAGATACTATGTATGTACCTGTTCTGAGTGTTATCGATCCACTTACAACCTTTTAATGAAATCCAAAACAATATCCTCTCAAGCTCAAGAGAAGCAGTGGGAAGAGTGACTCACAACTTTTCCCCAAAGAGTATTTCTTCAATGGGCTCAAGAGTGGAATAAAAACTATTGGCTGCCCTTTGTATCCTATGGCAGTGAAACCATAATGGACATTGATCTGAAACTGTCTTTTTGCTGAAAATATATACAAAGTAAAATTTAGGCTTTTCAAGGGATAGAGTTGCCTATAAAGATAACTAGTCTATTGAGCCTATGTTGTTCCATGTTCTTCTTTTAAGAGTCAGGTGATGATGTACACTGAAGAAAAACAACTCCTAAGCACAGCACAAAAACACGCTGAGCCAGCTTTTCCCAAGGCCTATGCTACAGTCCTATGTGGGTGGTACATTAAGCATTCACTTTTTCAGGCCTGCAGGCTCTGCTGACATAATTGTTTAATAAGGCCTTCCCTGGGAACCTGAAAATAGGAACACCTGATGCACTGCCAAACAGTACCTTTCAGGCCTCAGGAGATTCAATCTTTTTATTTTTCTCCATGTATGTGGCAAATTAAAACAAAGAGTTCCCTTAAATTTATTTCTGTCCCAAATGCCAACCCCTGAGATGTTCAGAGATTATATTCACATTCCGATTACTACTGCACAACCAACAGTTCACCTCTTATTACTTGCGACCCCCTAGCTGGCTTTTACTGCTGTTGGCTTAGCATCCTAATTCATGTGGTGTGACCTGGTGCCTTTGTAGCTCTGGTTGTTCAGTAAGGGAAATAAAGTCTCCAGCACTTCACTGTAGGAATTTCTGTTTCATGTGGATAACTGTCTTTGCTTTAAGATACTTCTAATATTCTACTTCAGTGGGAGGGAGAAAAAGTCAGTGTTCATTTTTATGACACTATTAATTTGCAAAAGCTTGGTGAAAGTTAAAAGGAGTGTAGTATAAGATTAATGGAACTGTCTGTTTGAAAAGAAAGCTTTGAAGGAGTTAAATATTTGGGGTTGGATAAATAAAGTCTGTTTGATTAGAGGTAAAAATGAAGTTTTGAAATTGATGAAAGGTGAATATGATCCATATAAAATAGATTTTACTAGCAGAATTAAAAAACCATTGAATTTGACTACAGATATATACTGATTTTTTTTACTTTAGTAGAAAGAGCATACCTTTAGGACTGAAGTCTTAGTTTTGACCTAGTTTTATTGATCACTAACCATGTGATCTCTAGTTGATCACATCTTCCCTATTGGTCATAAAATAAGTAAATTTTTCATAAAATAAAGGATTTGGGAATAATTTCATAAGTCACTTTCTGCTCTGACACATAGGAACTCTGTAACTTACAAATTTTCTACTGGGGTAGTCATTAGCACTAATTACAAAGTATTTCTTATATTTGATCTTCTGGAATTTTTCTGGCATCCTTGTGTTGGAGTAGAACTCTGTGATCAGCTCTTGAAAATTAGAATTTTTTGTAAGAATTTCGATAAGCAGAAAGGATATTATGCGTCACTGTGTACCAGAGCATCCATTTGCCAGTGTGATTCCATAAATATTTTTCCCTTTTGCATGGCTACCAGCAAATTCAAGATTAGAACTACTCTGTCAACTTGGGTCTATGAGGTACTTCCATTAATACCACGCACATGCTACCCAACTAACATGTGACAGGAATAAATAATAAACATTTACAATGTTAACACTTTGAATTTTGAAACTTGTTTGCAATTGTTGTATACTTTAGCCTAAACTTACTGAAATATCTCCTTCCCCTGTAAGACCATGTTTTTTTAAGAGAAAGATCATGTTGTTGACAGTCTTGGCAGAATTTCACCCTACAATCAAAGATGTTGAATAAATGCTCTCTTAATTGTTGACATTTTAGGAGAATTGTTGACAAAGTAACTGAGTTATAATAGAGAAATAAGAAAGTAAGAATTATTCTTAAAACTCTCTTAGGTTCAATAAGATTAGTTGTTCTAGAAGACATAGGCCTTTATTAAGCAAATACCAAATGCTAATATGTTTGAAAATTGTAAAACATAATTTTTTTTTCTAATTATAATAAACACAAAGCAGACAAGAAACAATTTGATGCTCTTTAGTGGTACACATATTGGTCAAAATCAAACATTTGACAAATTAATAGGCAATATATAGATTTAATATTGTGAAATGCTTATTGGTCTTTATTCAATAGATATTTAAGCACCTACCATGTGACAACATGTGCTGAGATGTGGATGCATTAATAAGTAAGGTACATGCAATGCTGTCATTATAGAATTCAAAATCTAGCTGGCTGAAAAACCAGGTATAAATTATGGGTGAGGTAGTTGAATACCCTGCCTTTATTAAGTGAAGAGAAATACCAAAAATTTGTTTTAAAATTGCATCCATCAACTAGTGATTAAGTCTATAATCAAATGCTGAACAACCAGCTTGATTTTTCCCCCTGTGGGGAGTTTATTTACTGCAGTGCTTTATTAACCAGTTATTTTCCTGTTGTCATTTTCGTATAGCCTTATTTTATCTCCCTTGCAATAACTGATCATTTTTTTTAAAACCCTCACATTACCAATGTACTTTCATCAATAATTGGTGTTGACCAAATGCAGCATCTGCTGAAAAGACTATAACTCTGTTATGGCATCCAGTTTGGGAATGCTAATATGTAGTCTCGATGATGTTATTTTTTGTTTGTTTCAGTTTCCTAACTTGTAAAATAAATTGGTGCATGATATAGCCTTTAAGAATCTTTTCTCCCTAAAATCCCATAAGTTTCTACTTGTGCTTTCAGTTGAGGATGAGAGATTAAGCCCCTGGGACTAATTGAGAAAAATAATGAATTTTTGAAAGCTTATTTGTTAACAGTCCTTTGAATAACTATACTCTATAGTGTCAAGACTTTGTGGAATATCCAGTATACATTTGGAAATTTCAGGTTGAAAACTCTTGGCTACATCATGGTATTATAAGTCAGTTACCACTACTATTCATTCAGGGAATGTCCAGAACACAACATTTTACCAAGTATAATCAGGAAGGAGATCATCTTCTAAGCATTGGAAAAATAAATACAAACAACCTAAGTAATTTGTTATTATCTGCTTTACTGTTCCCTTTGTTCTTGTGATGCTTTAAAAATGTGGAGATTTAGTACCTAGTATTTTTTGTAATGGATCACTTCTAAGAAAATATGTTTTTAAAGAGGCAAGTAGGCTTTTAGTTATATCTGTCTCCGTTGTTAAAATGTGATCAAGATTGCAACCCAATTGCTTATGTCCCAGTCAATGAGATTGGTTGATTTTGAAGGCTTTCATTGCCACCTTGTGGATAAATGATGGCAGCAGTGTACTATGTGAGAGTACTTTCATATATTATCTGGGAAATATGCTAAAATTTTCATCCTTCTAACTTGTCAAGTTTTAATTCAATGTTTTTGTCTCCTAGACCATAAGTAAGATTACAATGCATGTCACAGTAAGTGCCCTGCTTTGTCTTGTTAGAATAAATAGTTGAAGAATCAGACCATTTTGTTGCTGATGATAGCTTGCACTGCTTATTGATTTAAAATGCACATCCTCTCAAAATTACCACATCAAAAGTTTCTGCTTTAACAATATAAAAGGAGTGCTATTCAGAACAGATGAATTTCAGTGAAAGATTTGTGACTGCTAGTTTCTGTCACCCCATGGGGGCTATCAGTAATTTTTTCACATAAGAACTAAGAATTTTTTGCTTTCAAGATAGTTAAGTGAAATATTTAAAATTATTTGGTAAAGGTTTTGGAATCAAATGTCAACTCTTTAGAGTGGCATGACACATATGTATTCTGAATGATACTCCCAGTAAAAACATCGAAAACTACTGAATAAAATAAAAAATGAATGCATCAATGAAATAGAAAGTAAGGCATACTCAGAGATTAAATGGTAAGTGTAAAGAGGAACCCAGACAGATCATCTGGGCACTAAAATTACTTTTCACCTTGATGGCATTTGCCAAGCCTGGAAACTTTGATTTTCATATTTGTTTGTTTTCGTTTTCTCTTATTTTTCTTTTTTAGGGAGAAGGGTAAAGGTGACAGACAGCCTGCTATAGTAAGGAATTTTAATCAAGTAGTAGATGGAAAGGCTGTCTTATGTGAACAGTCTTCCAGCTCTCTCTCAGTTACATAGAAATGGGCCCTGGGCCCAAAACACTTCCTTACCAAAAGATGGAGTTCTCACAGTCTCTGCTGGATTTGTCACGTTGTTGGAAATACCTTTCTTTGTTTCAGACTCAACATGTATTCCTTTGTTCTGCTAATATATGTCATATGGCACTTGGTCAATCCCACTACTTTATCTGATTCCTGTGGTTCTTTTGCTGCAACACAAGAGGAGTTTGTGCAGGCCAATATCCCTGCTTTGGCTGCTAGGTGGGATTCACTGCCCATACGGGCTGATACCCACTACTGAAGTTGGTCTTGCCCTGTTTCTTCTCTATGTGAGTTAAATATTCTTTCATCCAGTTCCTAATTGTACTGTGTTATCCTTGGAAACTCCAATATTGAGCTGCAGTGAACAAAAATGCTCAGACTTCTATTCATGTTAATAAGCAACAGATGCCACTTGCTTGTCTGTTTTGCACAGCTAACAGGGTCTTCAGTAGCACATACCATAGTGTGGTAGACATGAAATGGCTCCTTAGCCCCATTGTCCCAGAGTGGTGCTGGCTGGGTAGCAGGGTTGGGGGAGGTAATAAGAGGCAGAGGGTGATAGACTGACTATGCTGATGACCTCCCTCTGGCTGCACAGGGACAAATAAGACATAGCAGCATCAATTCCCATGTTGTCCCAGGGGTCACAGGTAAATGTCTAGAGGAAGTAAGGGGCCCTCATGAAGAGAGCTCCACCTAGTCTATAGTCCACGTTTCTTGCAGACATCAAATAAGATCTGTTTTCCTTCAATGGAACCACCAATGGTGTTGTAAAAAGCAAAACTGTTGAAATAGAGTCTTTCTCTGAGAATGAAGTATTGAAAAGACAGATATGGAACAAAGCCAATGGAGAACAAAGCAGGTTCTTTTTTTTTTTTTTTTTTTTTTAAATCAGTTTGATGAAGGGTCATTGTAGACTTAAAGATTTTGGGCCAAAAACTCAGAAAGAAATGAAACAAAGTTCTTCAGGTCTCCACCAGAAACTAGGGACTCTATACCTGTATTAGTATAAAATGGAGAAAGAGGGAATTTAAACGTTTATGGGTCTCTTGGACACTTGTGTTCTCATGAAAATATTTCTAGCTCCTCATTAGGGTAGGATTAAGCTGTGGCATTGGCAGGGGGTGGGGAGGCGGTGGTTGGCACAAAAGCAGTGACCCTGACAGATAGGTGTTTATGCATTTTATAGATGGGGCCCTTTGGGCCATTTTCAGTACTGGTAATGAGGTCATCATTGTTCCCACTACTAAAAACATTACACACGTTGACATTTTGGCTGTTTGCTGCACAAAATGTTACTGCCACCTGAAGGGGTAATCCTCATGCCAGCAAAAAATTAAAACCACAATAATCGATTTTATCCACTTTCACCTGCCACATAAGTTACCCAAGCCCCAGTGAGTTATTCACCAAAAGCAGTACCACATACCAGGCAGAAACAGGAACCTTACTTTTTTAAATTTAGGATTTGCTGTACACAGGAATGTGACAAACCACCCTGTCACAATTCAACAGCCCAATTTGGCCAATCAAAAAGGCATCCAAGATATGAAAACTGACAATGAACTATGACAAGTTGGATGCCAATTTGAAAGCAGCCCTTTGCAGAAGCAGGCCTTGAATACCATTACTCAGAGGCTGCTTCTGGGGGACCTTTGGATCCTGCTAGTCTGATGTAACTGCAGGTGTCCTCAAATCCCATACATCCACTGGTGGGAATCACATACACACCCTAGTGGGAGTATGTGGCATCAGGAAGCCATGACTGAGTGTGTCAGTCTCTTGGAGTTTGTCAGATAACTTACTTGAGGTGGCCACCAGATACATTCCCTTTGGGCACTGATGGAGACTAAATATTTTGTGGCTGGAGCTCCAACTGTGACACTATGACCTAAACTGCCCATTTGAGTGCTTACAAACCCTACAGGTTCCACAGAGCTCAATCGGCAAATGGAAATTATGTATTCATTATGAGGCCCATCTTTGAATCGCAAGGTACTAACAAGCTCCATAAACAAATAGCTAGCTTACCAGAAGAGACCAGATGATCCACAGGGGATAATTTGGCCACTCTTGTGACTACCTGGGGCCCAAGGTAGTGCCTGCCAACAATATGACATGATTTACTGACGGGTCTACAAAACTAAATACATGGAATCCACTGAGCCACAGCCACCATCTGACCTGTAGATGACCATCTTTTGACTGAGATCAGATGTAGGCATTCTACCACATGGGCTGTGCTATATGTTACAGTGACAGTGCTGCAGGCCACTCCTACCATCATGCCTTGCTACATTTTCACCAAGTCATGGGCTATTGCCAATGGCCTCATCGTATGGTCAGGAAAATGGCTACTGAATGGCTGGACTGGTAAAAAAAATCTTCTGTATGGGTACAAGGTCTATGGCAGCAACTTGCTGCTTTGTAAAAGAAAAAAAAATCCAATAACTTAAGTAACATCTATGCAAGGGCCATCAAGAAGAACGACTTCCATAGACTGAATGTGCCCCTAAAAATTCCTGTGTTGAAACTTAATTGCCAATATGATGGTATTTGGAGGTGATGTCTTTGGGATGTGATTATATCATGAAGGTCCACCCTCATGAACAGACTTAGGGGTCTTATGGAAAAAAAAAGGGTCCCAGAAAAATCCCTTTTCTCTTATGTCATGGAAATTTATTTATAGCAAAAAGACAACTATCTGTGAATCAGGAAGCAGGCCTTCACCAGACACTGAATCCACTGATGCCTTTCTTTTTGTCCTGCCAACCTCCAGGACCATAAGAAAGAAACTTTTGTTGTGTATAAGACACTCAGTCAATGGCATTTTGTTTTAGAAATCCAAACAAACTAAGACAACAACTTACCAGTTGGTGATCCCACCTAACAAAAGCCATTCGGAGGTTAAACACTGCACTCCAACGGAAGAGAAACATGACACTGCAATGCATGTTAAGCAACACTGGGCTTAGAAGGGGTGGAAGACCAGGCAGTCACTTGATTAACCTGTGCTCGTGAAATTCTACTTTTAGTATACTCGACAGTCCTATTTTCTTCTACTAAAATATACTTCTCAGGGATTGTTTGTCGCCTCAGCCACAATGATGCCACTAATAGGGCCTTCCAACTAGAACCTGAAGATAATGCTACTTTTGGGTGCCTCCTTTCTGTGAGACCCATAGGTACAGGGGAAGGGACAACATAAAATGGTGGTACTTCGGCTCCCCTGGTCATGCTTGAGACCCCCAATCTACAACACAAGTGGGTGATATTACTGGTTATGCAAAGTTCATTCAGGATATAACTTCCCTCCCAGATTCAATAATTTAGGCCAACATGTTTGCACCAAGCACCAAGGGAAATAGATCCCTGAGGAAGTAATTGATAGGAGCATCTCTGGCCTCAGAAAGTTCATAGAGTGAGAAAGGGTTAGGAACATTAACTATTTTTCTTCTCAATCCCATAGAAGACTTTTCTGTGCCTGGTATGACAACCCAGATTTAAAAAATATAGCACAGCCATGGTTAGAGGAAATGAACTCAAGCAATGCTTGATTTGTCATTCTAGAATTAAGTCTCTTGTCTTGCACTCACATTGTAATGGCTTGGCTAATAACACGACAACTTGGACCTTTTTCAAGCTGTCAGTAGGTAAAATTGCTGGGTGAGTTTCTTGATACTGGTCCAGAATGAGGGAGTACCCTGCTTTGATATTACCTATGAAGTGATAGGAAAAGGCTCCCATACCTGCATAGGTATCACTGATATATATATATATATATATATATATATATATATATATATATATATATATCCCTGGGAGGAGTGCAGTGACACAGTCTTAGCTCACTGCAACCTCTGTCTCCTGGGTTTAAGCAATTCTCCTGCCTCAGTCTCCTGAGTAGCTGGGATTACAGGCACGCACCACCATGCCCAGCTAATTTTTGTATTTTTAGTAGAGACAGGGTTTTCCCACATTGGCCAGGCTTGTCTGGAACTCCTGACCTCATGATCCACCCACCTCAGCCTCCCAAAGTGCTGGGATAACAGGTGTGAGCCAACGCATCTGGCCACACTGATCTATATTCATGTAACCATACCATATGTAAGTTTTGTTTTCCTGCAACCACATGGCAAAAGCAGGCTGCGATTGTATGTAGCTAGAATAGCCAGCATTATGACAAATTCCTGACAGATATCACTTCAGTTTATGTATTCCTTCGGTTTATGTATTCCTCTTTGGATCCTAAAGGACAATAGAATGCCTTCCCCTAAAGGAGGATTCTTGTTGTTTCAGAGTCCTAGGGCCCACTGGACACGTTGAGGGCAGGAAAGGATCCACTCTATTAACCCACTACAGAGTTGCTTGTTGTACACTGCCAGGAAGACAAGCTGACACCTAGTTTAATGTTGATGTCTGCATTCTAACACCAGGCATAGGCACATAGGCTCTAGAAAAAATGATGCACAACCTGTTATTAACCATGGAAAAAATAGTGTTCAAGCCATTCAAGACCAACAAGACTTATTAAATTTACTAGTGATGGATAACCAAACAGTCCTCAGTTATCTGCTGACTGAACAGGTGTTATTGTCAACACCTCGTGCTGTGTATGTATCAGTAATTTAGAGAGAGTAGAAACCAAGCTGTAGAATATGCACACTTACGTGGAATGGTTATAGACTCTGCAATTACAGTTCCCCCTTTTTTACCCCTTTATTGACTTAATCAAGGCACTTGGGGTTCCTGATTGACAATCATCCTCCTGGGAAGCCTGATTATTTTTCTAGGTCTGATTCTCCTTATAAGTTTAGCAAAGTGCTGTCTCAAAATCACAAGAGGACTCTATGAACAAAACATATAGGGGAGTGGACTTGAAGAAACCAGTCTCGTACACTTATTTCATCATTTGACCCCCCTCTTGACCACATAAGAATAGGCCTAGGGCCTGAAACACTTCTTTGCCAAGAGATAAAGAGTTCCCACAGTCTGCTGGATTTGTCACATTGTGTGGAAATATCCTTTTCTGTTTCAGACTCAGTGTGTAATCCTTTGTTTTGCTTAAACACATGTGTCATATGGCACCTGGCCATCCCCACCACTATATTTATCCCCTGCAGAGAGGAAATACGTTCCTTCTGTTGCAACACAAGAGGGGTGTATGCAGGTCAATTGTTCTACTTGGACTGCCAGAAGGAACCTGCTGGTCCTATGGAGTCAATACCCACTATTGAAGCTGGTCTTTCTCTGTATTTTCTTTATGTGAATAGAGCATTGGCTCATTTAGTGTTTGTGCTGTGCATTCCTTGGCAACTCCAACACCAAGCTGCAGTGGACAGAAGTGCTCAGACTTGTACTCTTGATAATAAGCAACAGATACCTTTTGCTGAATGAATACTCTGGACAGAAAGGAATGAATCATACTATGATTAAAGTTTAAAACCCAGTGGGTATAACTGCACTAGGGGAAACTGTCTATGGGTACAGAATGACTCTCTGTACTATTTTTGCAAATTTTCTGTAAATCTTAAACTATTGCAAAGTAAAAAAATTATTTCCAAAAAAAAAAAAAAGTAGATGAAGCATATCTTTTCAGAATAGGTAGATATACTTCTTCCGGGAAATTAAAACATTATCAATAAACATGATCTTAAAGGATGTTATTTGAGTAAAAAGCAAGTGTATCTAGATAAAAGTTTTATGATGCAAGGGAAATAAAGAATGCATAAAATGGTTATTAACTTAAATAAGCAATGCTTTTATAAATCAATAACAGTAATCTCATATAGAGTAAAAAAATACAATAAAAACAAGCTAGAAGTAAATTATACAACAATAGTATATATGTAAAAGGTAGATTATCAGGGACAAAGTGATCCAGGGACCTTGTGTTATGCAGGAGAAAAGTACAAGTGTTGATTAACTTTATAATTCAATCATTTAGGCAGTAATATTAGGATTTTTAGGAAAAAATGTCTAAAAGAATAAAAATCACAATGAACAATTCTAAAATATTAGAAGATGAAAAATGATAAATCATTCAAATTAAAAGGAGAGAAATAGCAACAAAGATAATGCAGGACAAATAACACAAAACTAGATGATAGTAATAAATTTAAAATTTATTAGTAACTAAAGTAAGTATAAATAAACAAAATGTTTAAATTAAGAGGTAAATTTTGTCAGCCTGGATAAAAATAAAATATAAGGAAACAATATTGAGCTATGTTCTGTTTTTAAATTTTTTTTTAATTATTTAAAAAAAATTTGTGGGTACATAGTAGGTATTTATATTTATGGGGTACATAAAATGTTTTGATAATGGCATGCAATGTGAAATAAGCGCGCTATGGAGAATGGAGTATTAATCCCATCAACCATTTATCTTTTGAATTACAAACTATCCAATTAAAATTTTTATTATTTAAAAATACACAGTTATTATTGACAGCAGTCACACTGTTGTGCCTTCAAATAGTAGGTCTTATTATATTTATTTTTCTATTTATTAACCATCCCCACCTTCCTCTTAACCCCTATGACTCCTCCCAACCTCAGTAACTATCCATCTACTTTCTATGACCATGAGTTCAATTGTTTTGATTTTTAGATCCCACAAACAAGTGACAACTTGCAATGTTTATCTTTCTGTTACTAACTTATTTCAGTTAACATAAAAATCTCCAATTCCATCCAAGTTGTTGCAAAGGACTGGATTTCATTCTTCTATGGCTGAATAGTACTCTATTGTGTATATGTACTGCATTTTCTTTATCCATTTATCTGTTGATGGACACTTAGGTTGCTTCTAAATCTTAGCTACTGTAAACAGTGCTGCAGCAAACATGGGAGTGCAGGTATCTCTTAGATATACTGATTTCCCTTCTTTGGAGTATACATCCAGGAGTGGGATTGCTGGATCATATGATAGCTCAATTTTTACTTTATTGAGAAACCTCAAAAATGTTCTCCATAGTGCTTGAACTAATCTATATCCCCACTAACACGTCCCAAGTGTTGGATTTTCTAAACATCTTCGTCAGCATTTGTTGTCTGTCATTTTGATATAAGCCATTTTAACTGGAGTGAGATGATATATCTTTGTAGTTTAGATTTATGTTTCTCTGATGATCCGTGATGTTGAGCACCTTTTCATATGCCTGTTTGCCATCTGTATGTCTTCTTTTGAGAAATGTGTATTCAAATATTTTGTCCAATTTTTCATCAGATTAATACCATTTTCTGCTATAGTTGTTTGTGCTCCTTAAATATTTTGATTATTAATCCTCTGTCAGAGTGCTAGTTTAAAAATATTGTCTTTCATTCTGTGAATTGTCTCTACATTTTCTTGATTGTTTGTCGTACGGAAGCTTTTTAACTTAATGGGATCCCATTTGTTCATGTTTTCTTTGATTCCCTGTGCTTGTGGTTTCTTGCTTAGGAAGTATTTCTCCAGACCAATGTCCTGTATACTTTCCCCAAAGGTTTCTTGTAGCTTTATAGCTTGAGGTCATTTACATCTTTATTTTAAATTGCTTTTTGTATATGGCAGGAGATAGGGGTCTATTTTTTTTTCTTTTTCATATTTATATCCAGTTTTCCCAGCACCATTTATTGAAGAGACTGTCTTTTCCCCAGTGTGTGTTTTTGAAACGTTCATCAAAAAGGAGTTCACTGTAGGTGTATTTGTTCCATTAGTCTATGTTTCCATTATTCTATGTTCCATTAGTCTATGTGTCTCTATTCTGTTCCATTAGTCTATGTTTCTGTTTTGATGCCAGGATCACACTGTTGTGGCAACTACAGCTCTATAGTGTAATATGAATTTAGGTAATGTGATTCCTCCAGTTTTGTTCTTTTTGCTTAGGATAGCTTTGGCTATTCTTCATCTTGTGTGATTCCATATAAATTTTAGGGTTTCTTTTTCTAAATATTGTGATAGGAATTGCATTGAATCTGTAGATTGCTTTGGGTGGTATGGCCATTTTAACAATATTGAATCTTCCAATCCAGGAAAACAGATTATTTTTTCATTTTGTAGTGTTCTCTTCAATTCCATTCATCAGCATTTTATACTTTTCATTACAAAGATCTTTCACTTCTTTGGTTATGTTACTTTTTAGGTATTTAATTTTATGTGTGACTATTGTGAATAAGATCGATTTTTAATTTTTATTCACATTGTTCACTGTTGGTATAGAGAAATGCTACTGATTTTTTAAGTTTATTTTGTTTTCTACAACTTTACTGAATCTATCAGTTCTTATAGATTTTATGTGAAGTCTTAAGTTTTTTTTTTTTTAATATAAGATCGTATCATCAGCAAACAAGGACAATTTGACTTCTTCTTTCTAATTTGGATGCCCTTTATATATTTCTCTTGTCTGACTGCTCTAGCTATAGACATCCTTGTTGTATTCCACATCTTAGAAGGAAGGGTTTCGGTATTTCCCCATTCAGTCTGATACTAGCTGTGGGTCTGTCATGTATTGCTTTTATAGTGTTGAGGTATGTTTCTTCTATACTGTTTATTGGGAGTTTTATTATGAAAACATGTTGAGTTTTATCAAATGCTTTTTCAGCATCAACTGAAGTGAACATATAGTTTTCATCCCTCATTTTCTTGATATATCACATTGATTTGCATATATGTAAACATCCTTGTATTCCAGGGATAAATCCCACTTGGTCATGATGAATAGTCTTTTTAAAGTACTGCTGAATTTGGTTTCCCAGTGTTTTGTTTAGGATTTTTTGCATCAATATTTATCAGAGATATTGGCCTATAGTTTTCTTTTCCTTTCCTTTTCTTCCCCTTCTTATTGTTATTTTTATGATTTGTCTCTGTCTGGCTTGGTAATACTGGTCTCATGTAAAAAGTTGGGAAGTATTCCCTCCTGCTGTATTTTCTGGAATAGTTTTAGTAGAATTGGTATTAGTTCTTTAAAAGTTTGGTAGAATTCAGCAGTGAAGCCATCAGGTCCCAGGCTTTTTTTACTTGAAGGCATTTTGTTACTGCTTTCATCTCATTAATTGTTGTTGGTCTGTACAGGTTTACGACCTCTTCCTGGTTCAATCTTCACAGGTTGTATGTATCCACAAATTTTTCCAGTTCTTCTAGATTTTCCAATTTGTCAGCATATAGTTGTTTATAGTAGCCATTTTTATCTTTTGAATTTCTGCAGTATCAGTTTTAGTTTCCCCTTTTTCATTTCTGATTTTATTTATTTGAATCTTCTCTTTTGTTTACTAAGTCTTGCTTAAGATTTGTCAATTTTGTTTAACTTTCAAAAAGAAAACAACTTTTTGTTTCATTGATCTTTTGTTCTTTGTGTACTTTAATTTCATTTATTCTTTTCTCTGATATTTATTTTTTGTATTCCTTCTATTAATTTTAGGTTTGGTTTGCTCTGCTTTTGTAGTTCTTTAAAATGTATCATTAGATAGTTTATTAGATGTTTTCCCTTTTTTTGAAATAGGCACTTATAACTATAAATTTCTTTCTTAGTACTGCTTTTGTTGCATCCCATAGGTTTCGATATATTGTGTTTCCATTATCATTTGTTTCAATAAATTTTTTTGTTTCATTTTTAATTTCTTCATTATATACTGGTCATTCAGGAGCATATTGATTTTTTTCATATGTTTTTTTTTTAATTTATCCTGTTATTAATTTTTAGTTTTATTCCATTGTGGCCACAGAGGATTTAATGTTGCTATTGATAAGTAATGACTTGCAACTGCCATTTTGTTGTATTCTCTTCCTTTTTTCTATCATTCCTGCCTTCCTTTACTGAAGATTATTTTCTCTGGTGATATAAGTTAGATTCTTGTTTTTCATTTATATTATTGTAATTATTTAATATTTTAAGACTTGTTTTATAACCTAACGTATGGTCTAGCATTGAGAATGATCCATGTGTTGCAGAAAAGAATGTATATTCTATAACCCTTGGATGAAATATTCTGTAAATATCTATTAGATTCATTTGGTCTATGGTACAGATCAAGTTTAATGTTTTCTTGTTGATTTTCTGTTGGGAAGATCGTTGAGGCCAATGCTGAAAGTGGGGTCTTGAAGTCTCCAGCTATTATTGTATTGAGGTCTATATCTCTCTTTAGCTCTAATAGTGTTTACTTTATATACCTGGGTGTTTCTGTGTTGGGTGCATATATATATATATATTTAAAATTGTAATATTCTCTCATTTAATTGACCCTTTTATCTTTATATATTGTTGTTCTTTGTCTTTTCTTTTAGTTTATTTTTATTTTTTTGAAATCTATCTAGTCTGATACAAGGTATAAGAATTCCTGCTCTGTTTTTGTTTCCATTGGCATGGAATGTCTTTTTCCCTCCGTTTATTGTTAGTCCATGTGTGTCTTTATAGGTGGGGATGTGTTTCTCGTAAGCAAAATGTCAATGGGTCTTATTTTCTCATCTATTAACCTAGTCTATGTCTTTTGATTGAAGAGTTTAGTCCATTTACATTCAATGTCATTATTAATAAGTATAGACTTCCATCATTTTGTTGTTTTCTGGTTGTTTTGTGGTATTCTCTACATTTTTTCTTTTATTCCTGACTTCCTCTAGTGAAGGTGATTTTCTTGGGTAGTATGAATTAGATTCTTGGTTTTTATTTTTTGAATACCCGTTGTATATTTTTTTTTGTTTTGAAGTTACCATGAGGCTTGCATATACTGTCTTATTATTACTTTTGCAAATACTATCTTATTATTTTAACCTGATAACAACTTAACACTGTTGGCATAAACAAGCAGACAAGCAATAAGGAAATGAATAAAAGCTTGCCTTAACTTTGTTGCCTCACTTTTTAACATTTTGTTGTTTCTATTTACACCTTGTTGTATTGACTATGTCTTGGAAATGGTTGTACTTATTTTTCATTGGTGCATCATTTTGGTTTTCTACTTAGGAAAATAATTTACACACCACAGTTATAGTCTTATAATATTCTCTATTTTTATGTGTACTTACCATTACCAGTGAGTTTTGTACCTTCAGGTGATTATTTATTGCTCATTCATGTCTTTTTCTTTCTGATTGAAGTACTCTCTCTATTGTTTTTTTGTAGGATGGGTCTGGTATCGATGAAATTCATGTTTTTGTTAGTCTGGGAAAGTCTATATTTCTCCTTCATGTTTCAAGAACATTTTTGCCAGATATACTCTTCTAAGATAAAAGTTTATTTTCTTGATCACTTTAAATATGTCATGCCTCTCTCTCCTAACCTCTAATGTTTCTGCTAAAAAGTCAGCTGCCAGACATATTGGAGCTCCATTGTGTGTTATCTGTTTCTTTTCTCTTGATGCTTTTAGAATCTTTTCTTTATCTTTGACCTTTGGGAGTTTGATTAGTAAATGCCTTGAGGTAGTCTTCTTTCAGTTTAATCTGCTTGGGGTTCTATAATTTTCTCATACTTAGATATAGATATCTTTCTTTAGGTTTGGGAAGTTCTCTGCTATTATCCTTTTTAATAAACTTTTTACGCCTCTTTCTATACCTCCTCTAAGGCCAATAACTTTTGATTTGCCCTTTTGAGGCTATTTTCTAGATCCTTTAGGTGTGCTTCGTTTTTGCTTTTTTCTTTTTTCTCCTTTGACTTTGTATTTTTAAATAGCCTGCCTTCAAGGTCACTGATTCTTCCTTGTGTTTCATCAGTTCTGCTATTAAAGGATCCTGATGTGTTCTTCAGTATGGCAATTGCATTTTTTAGCTCCAAAATTTCTGTTTGATCCTGTTTAATTATTTTAATATTCTTGTCAAATTTGTCTGATCGTATTCTGAATTCCTCCTCTGTGTCATCTTAAATTTATTGAGTGTTCTCAACACAGCTATTTTGAATTCTCTGTCTGCGTGCTCACATATCTTTGTTTCTCCAAGATTGGTACCTGGTGCTTTATTTAGTTTGTTTGATAAGGTCATGGTTTTTTGAATGGCATCAATTCTAGTAGATGCTCTTCAGTTTCTGGGCATTGAGGAGTTAGGTATTTACTGTAGTCTTCACTTTCCAGGCTTATTTGTATCTATCCTTTTTGGAAGGCTTTCCAGTTATTTGAAAGGACTTGGGTGATATGATCTAAGCTCTTTCTCTATTACTGGGTGCCCCAAGCCCAGTAACATTTTGGTTCTTGCAGACTTGTAGAGGTATCACCTTAATGGTCTTTGATAAGATCTGGGCAAATTACCTGGAATACCTTGTTCTCTTTCCTTACTCTCTCCCAAACATACAATGTCTCTGCCTGTGTTTTGACTCATCTAAAGCTTGGAGAGGAGTGAAACAGCATTCCTGTATCACCCGATAACCACTGCCTCCCATGGCCATGAGGAGTACTGCCAGACTATTACTGAGGTTCCCTTAAAACCCAAGATTTCTTAAGTCAGCTTCTGGTGAATTCTGCCTGGTGGCAGGCTCACAACTCAGGGCAGTGGGCTCCCTACTGGCCTAGGGCAGGTCCAAAAATGCCATCAACGTTTCAAGTCCTGGAATCTGAAATGCCAAGAGCATGCTTGGTGCTCTACCCACCTGTGGTGGTGTTGGTATCTAAGGTGCAAGACAAAGTCTTCTTTACTTTACCCTTTGCTTTTCTTAAGGAGAAGTTTTACCCCATAGCCAACACAGCTGGTAATGTGCTGAGTCTCACCAGAATCCAGCAAGTCTCAGAGACTCACCAAGGCCCTCAATGTAGTACCTCAGTATCATTGCTGGTTATTCATGGCCCAATGGCTTTTCAGTTAGTCGATGATGAATGCTGTCAGGGCTGGGTACCTTCTTTCAAGGCAGTAGGTTTTATTCTGGCCCAGTGTGTATCTAGAAATGCTGTCTGGGAGATAGGGCCTGGAATTGAGGTCTTTTTACTCTGACTGGTGTCCTATCCTGCTGTAGCTGAGTTGGTATACTAGATGCAAGACAAAGTCCTCCCTGCTCTATCCTCCCTTCTCCTCAAACAGAATGAAGGGGACTGTTTTGGAGCTGTGAGCTGTGCAGCCCAAGGTAAGGGGAAGGATGATGATAGCACTTCCTTTGTTGTCCCAGCTGGTGTCTCAATATGTGACATGCCCCACTCCCCCCAGTCCACTGTCTCTGGGCCTAGTTCAGCACTAGTTGCAGTCCTTATGGCCTAGACTGCTTTTCAAGTTTACTTAGAGACTAAGAGCAATTTGGCCCTCAGCGGCAAGGTTTGTGAGCACTCAAGTTGGGACCACTGAGCTAGGAGATGCCCCTCTGGCTAGGGCTGATTTAAAGGCTCACTCTTTGGGTGGTTATCAAATGAGTTTGGTCTGGTTTTTCTTTCTGCTCTAACAGGACAGCACTGAGTTCAATGCCTCACAATTCCTGTGTTCTTCCTCCTGCAGTACCCGGAGGTGTTCTCTTTACCATGTTGCTGCTGCAGTGGGTGAAGGAGGGGTAGTATTAATAACTCAAAACTGCCTTTTTTCCCTGTCTCTTCAGAGCCTTTTTCAGTGATGTAAACAAAATCAGACACTGTCAGTGCTCACATTATGTTTCATTCTTGTAAAGATTTTTTTTTTTCTGTGTAGATAGTTGTTAACTTGGTGTCATTCTGGGGTGGGGGTGGGAGACAATAGGCAGAGCTGAATATTCTATAATCTTCTCAGCCTCCTATATGCTATTTTCAAGAAATGCATTGTAAACGTGTGAATAAAAAGGATAATATATCTATCTATCTATCTATATATATAGCATATATATAGGAAAGGATGAAAGTAATATATATAGCATATTATATATAGCATATATATTCATATATATGAAATTATATATCATATACATGAAATTATATATCATTTTAACTGTTTCATTCTGTATACAAATGCACACACACTCAAGGAAAATATAAACAGCATGGAAACATGTCCAAATACATTAGCATAAGAGTATACAGACATTAGGGCCAAAATGACTACTAGTGTTACTATATCAAAGATATAATTCAACACAAAAAGACAGAACTATTAAGCATGTATACATCTCATGACATAGACTAAAATATATGATACAAAAATTTATATAACCATAAGGAGAAATATCCAAGTCTATCTTCATGGTGGAAGATTTTCAAATTTGCATTTGAAAAAAGTTTTATTTGATTTTCAAATACACAAAATTCTCAAAAGAAGATAATAATATACCTTCATGTGTCTGTCACCCAGAGTTAACAATTATTATGTTCTTATTAATTTTGTATCGTGTATATATTCTTTCTTCAATGTTTTCCAGAGAATGTTAAAGCAAATTCCAGCCATTGTATTTTTTAACCTGTGAACAAATCAGTATACATGTGGTAGGAACAATTCCAAGATGATCACTGATGACCCTTACCCTTGTAAAATTTATTTTGACTGATTGAATGAGATGAGTAGGAGATATAATATAGTGACATGAAAAAATGAATTTTATAGATGTAATCAAGATTTCTAATCAGTTGAAATAATTTAAAAGATGGGCCTCATCTAACCAGGTAATATTTTCAAAGCGACTTGGCCTTTTCAATAGTGAAAAAGCTTAGAAGAGTGGATTATACATAAGGTATATTCTCTATTGCTCACTTACAAGATTGAGGGGTCTACATTGTATGAAATACAGGAGTCTTCTTGGATCTGAGTGTGATATCTGGCTGATGCTCAGAAGGAAACTAGAGCCTCAGTTACACAACCACATCAAACAAAATTCTCCCAACAGCCTGAGTATACTTGGAAATAATTCTTCCTCAGAACAATGAAACAATAATACAGCTCTGATAATACCTTAATTTCAGTAGAAAAAAACTCCTGAACAAAATAATCCAGCTGTATTATACCCATATTTATAATTTATAAAACTGTGAGGTAATAAATGTTATTTCAAGCCACTAAGTTTGTGGTCAGTCCTTTGTTACACAGCAAGGTAGATCTAATACAAATTTGGTACTGGGAAGAGGTGTGTTGCTGTAACAGATATTTGAAATGTGGAAGTGGCTTTAAAATTGGGCAGTCAACAGAGGCTAGATATAAATTGAGAAGCAGGATAGAGAAAAGCCTAAATTGTTTTCCAGAAATCCTAATTCATCTTTGATAGAATATAAGTGGAAATCTGCCGGGGATTGCTCAGAATCGAGTGTGGAATATGTTATTAGAAACTGGGTGTAGAACAATCTTTGTTAGGTAATACCAGAAAGCACAGCAATTTTTTTTCTGCAGTTGTGTGTAAAGTAGAATTTATTAACCATGAACTTGGATATTCTGCCTGGAAGATTTGCAAGCAAAGTGTTGAAGAAGCAGTCTGATTTCTTGCTACTTAAAATGTAAAACAAGGGAGATAAATTGAGGGAAGAACTATTAAACAAAAAGGAACCAGAACTTGATTTTTTCGAGAGATTCTCAGTCTATGTAGACGGCAAAAGATGCTAAAATTAAGAATTTACTTCAAAAACTGTGATTTAGCTAAAAAGTTGAGAGTGTGACTTTTCAGCCTTCTGCTAAAATCTCAAAAAGATCAAAAGCTCAGAATACTCAGTCACACAGAATTTTCTTTTAAGAGATTGTGTATCCCATAGATCTTAACCAAATCAGAAGACTTCTAGGAGGCTAAAGGTATTGCCTCTCAGCCATTCACCTAAAGCCACTACATTTGTAGCAATTTGGTATGCAGCAGTAGAAAAGCAATAAGGTACATTTTAATTGATGTAGGCATCTTCATGTAACCACAGTGGCATTAGAGCACATGGAATTAACAATGATTGTTTAGTATCATAAAATACTGAGTGAGTTCAAATTTGTATTTCCAAAATTTTCTTTTAAAAATGTCTTAGAATAACAACTTTATTGACATACAATTAATATACCATAAAGTTAATTCTTTTAAAACATATAATTTAGTAGGAAAAACAGCTTTATTTTTTACAGTAGACTTGTTTGAATTAGGTTGATATGTCTCTAATGTCTATTTTGGTCTATATAAATTCCTCCCTTTTTTGTTAAATCCACATTTTGATAAATAATTGGGTTACTGATCCTGTAGTACCTTCCAAATTCTGGATTGACCTGCTTACTTCCTTATGGTGTCAGTTAACTTGTTCTTTTATTCCTGTAATTTCCGGTACTCATAGTAATTTCTGGAGATTTGATTCTGTTTAGATTCATTTTTTTTTCTTTTTTCAGTCACTTTACTTTTTTTTTTACATTTTATATTTCCTTAGGTTTTTGAAAAACAGATGGCATTTGGTTATATGAGTAAGTTCCTTTGTAGTGATTTGTGAGATTTTGGTGCATCCATCACCCAAGCAGTGTACACTGAACCCACTTTGTAGTCTGATATCCCTTGCTCCCTTCCCACCCTTTCCCTCTGAGTCCGCAAAATCCATTGTGTCATTCTTATGCCTTTGCATCCTCATAGCTTAGCTCCTATTTTCATGAGTGGCTAGGAAGAGCCCTTTTGAGGATCTTTCTGCTTTCAGTGATTAAATAAATCTCAGTGTTACAACCTACTTATTCTTGTCATAATTTAATGTATCACAGTTTTTATAACAATAGTTGCTTGTAAGGTCTCTGTCACTTTCCCAAAAGTAAATTAAGTGTGACTATAAATAAATAACTAGTTTTATTATAGCACCTAAGTTAGTGGTACTTTAGGGTCATACTTGGTATGATCCATGGAGAAGTGGAAAATCCTGTTCTCTCTCCTTCTTTTTCTTCCTCTTTCTTTCTCTCATACATTCTTTTTCTTTCTTTCTTTCACTCTCACTTTCTTTCTTCTCTTTTTCTTTCTTTCAAAAAATAAAAAAATAAAAAAATAAAAAAAAAATTCATGACTCTGAACTTAAATCAGTTGAAATTAGTCTAATGATGAATCACTGTTACAGCTCTAATAAGTTAGGCTTGGGCAAAAATATTATCTATTAATTACAATGTATTAGGTCAAGACCATGCTTACTTTCTTCTCACATTATGTTTATGCTCAGTTTAATTGTTGTTACTCTGTTCAAGTTTAAGAAATTTCCAACAGCTGCCACTTACTCTCTATGTTCTGTTTCAGTTTTTCTTTTCAAACTGGTTCCACATCAGCCTAAAGCTTCTTGTTTTTCTAGTACCTAACGTTTCAGTGCCTGATGATTCAGAACCTCTTGCAACAATCACAGAAATTTTAATTTTAAGAGTATTTGTATACTGCTACAAAATAATTTTGTGATTTTTGCATCTTTTTACTTTTTATATCTATCATCCTTTTTGGGCACAGAACATTCTCCTTTTTTCAATTTCAAACTAAAATGTTTTATATAAAAAGCTGTATATTGGAGTGAAATAAGTCAACCATGCCTGATAAATAATTGCTACTTTTAGTGCTCCCCTGTGTAGTATAATTTTAGACTTGAGACAAATGCATTTGTAGTTCCTCAAAACTTAACTTGTTCATAAGTAGAAAGATGTATATATTCTTAATCTTACTTCATTATGGAAATGTAAATAAAGTAAAACTAACCCCTTCATGCCTTTTTTAGGTCTTGACCTTCTGTCTTGATTACTTTTCTACATTCTTGTAAAGTGTGAAATAGAGGTATGTTACTTTGAGATAAAAGCGATGGTTGAGTATTGGCAATTAACTCAATAGGCATCTATTACAAGTGAGTGTGTTGGATATTTTTATATGTGATCTTTATGTAAGTATTACAGAAGTTCACCAAAACAGTGAGAAAGAATTGTTTCTCCTCCTCTTCCAAAGACTGTAAATAACTTAAGCTCAGAAACTGTGTCTTATTCATTTCACGAGTGACTAGAACATAGTAGATATTTAATATGTACTTGCTAAATTGAACTGAAAACTGGAAGCCTCCTGTCAGTCTTCACAGTAAATTTCTCTTACTGGCTTAAAATTCTCTCTAATTCAGAGCATTTATAGTGCTGAGGTGATTGCCATACCCTATATCCAGGGAATTATTAAGGCAAGTGTGACTCAGGATAACCAGCAACGTCACAAAAAATTCTATCCACATCCATAAAAACACATGTACTACAGTACAATTATGCTTGAGATATATAGAAGGAGAAAGGGGAAGGAGACGAACCTGGCTTTAAAATTAGGTTTGGACAAATTATACTTTCGAATCATGGCTTTCTGATTGCCAAACTGAAAGTCATGATATTTTTTTGTGAGAGTTGACTAGAACTTTAGAAAATGCCAAGCACGGTGGCTGACATGTGTAGGTAGGTAGTATTTGGCGGCTTTCTTACCCAAGTTAAGATTGTCAGTTCCATTTCCTGCAATAGATTTACTTTGTCTCTTTCATCTACACATTTACTTCTTCGCCTCACAATCTAGTCTTCTATAATACTGTTTTTGCTGTTTTTCAATTATCTCAAAATGGTGAAAAGAACATCTATATTCTCCTCCAGGGTTTTAGTGTTACATGATTTTATCACTAGGCACAGAAAATTGACTGTTGGTCTCAGTAGCCTATTAAATTTATTCAGAAATGTCTAAGATTCATAAAGATATGTTCACATCTATATATACTTCTTTATGTTCAAAATAAGAGGCTATTGAAGACCATAAGAAGATGAAAGTAAATGTAAAATGGATGTTGATTCACTCTTCTGTTCTTTTTGGTAAAAATGTCTGATTGTATAACTTTTCCAGCAGAATGTGGTAGATTATATTATTTTCTACTATTTATTCTGTCTTTCTATAAGGATTATGTATCTCTACCCCTATGGGTCTTGCAGTACTTCCTGAGGGAGGTACATATATTTCCCTACCTCATTGATGTTGGGGTTGGCAATGTTTGGCCAATGAAATGTGAGCAGACGTAGTGTTCAACTAGTTGCTCTAGGAGTGATTGCATGTTTTTGCCAGCTCTGTTTCTTTCTCTAATCTTCCAAGATGACATGTCTAAAATAATTTTCCAAATCGGAGCTCCTTTGATAGATTTAATAGTGTAAAAAAGAAATAGAAATTAGAGCTGCAGCCAATATACGACCAATATAAAATGTGATTAAAAAAATAAACCTCTGTTGTGATAAAGCCGTAAGAATTTGGAGTTGTTAGTACCACAGCAAAACTGATTAATATGAATATTAATATTTGGGGTGCTGCCGTAACAAACTACTTTGTGTGTGTGTGTGTGTGTGTGTGTATGTGAGAGAGAGAGAGATTGGATATGTCATTGGCTTGGGGACCAGATTGTGAATGGCAAAGAAACTGGTATTGGACAATGGAAAAATGGGTACAGAACATTCTCTTTTTTAAAATTTCAACCTAAAATATTTTATATAAAAAGCTGTATATTGGAGTGAAATAAATCAACCATGCCTGATAAATAATTGCCAGTTTCAGTGCATATATTTCCCATATATGCAATTTATGAAAACATGAAATGTTTTTATAAAACTGTCTCCTGAAATAACTTGGATGTGTAATAATTATGAAACAAATTTGTTCTTTTAGATGAATCAGTAGAACTCAGAATATTGGAAGCACAATTTGATTATTTGGTGCTGTAATTTGACAAGGTACTATAAGAAAGAGATAATTGGCTGAGTGTGGTGGCTCACACCTATAATCCCAGCACTTTGGGAGGCTGAGGCAGGCGGATAACCTGAGGTTGGGAGTTCAAGACCAGCCTGGCCAATGTGGAGAAACCCTGTCTTTAGTAAAAAATACAAAATTCGCTGGGTATGGTGGCAGATGCCTGTAATCCCAGCTACTCAGGAGGCTGAGACAGGAGGATCGCTTGAACCCAGGAGGCAGAGGTTGC